>OY757944.1:33003598-33063598 GCA_963585895.1 Sepioteuthis lessoniana
TAGTTTGGTCTATTTGTTTAGCAGCATATCAACTCCTAATGGGTTATTTAATGCCAAGACTTGATTCATTAATAAATGTTTGTTTTTAATTATGACTTTATTTTCAATGTTCCATTGTTTTTATTTGTCTATAAATCATTTGTTTTCTCAAATTTGCATGATATCAAGTATTCCTATCTAATACAAATAATTTGCACATAATAATATGGTTTCAAGTATTCCTATCCAATATAGATAATTTGTACGCAGTTGTATGGTTTCAAGTATTCCTAACTAATACAAATAATTTGCACCTCGTTATATGGATTAAAGTATTCCTATATAATACAAATAATTTTCAGATCTATTTTACCCATAGATTGGATCCAGGAGTAATAGCAATAACGGGGTACTTCACACTTCCCATAGCTCCTCCTGATGAAATTTTTGCATCATACCTTAGACACTATTTTGGGAGTGGGTCTTACCCTACTACAAATGTGTGCAGTGAGTGTGAAAGTGCAATAAATGTGTTTGTATCTTGATAATATGATTGTGATAGTTTATAAAATGAGTGTAGAAATATAAGATTTGTGTGAGTGATGTCACTAGTAAACTGTTTGTGTACTATAAAAGGTGCTCTAACATTTGCAAATGTGTGTGTCTGATTGTACTAAGTGTGGGTTAAATACCGTCAGTATCTTGAATTGTCACCTTTGTAATACAATTGAAACCAGGGAAGTGGTAAGGGTTGCTCCATTTTGCTAATGTCTTACCATTTTTTTTTTTCAAATACAGTCAGTTACAATCCTAACTTGGACCAGTGCACATTGTGTGTTTGCTGTTGAAACATTTTTTTAAAGACTTCTGAATCTAATTGGTACACTAAGAGCTTTTCCGGCTCATTTTATGTTACATCATACTGATGCTGTTCTTGATAGAATTTTCAACCCATGGCAGTATTGATTTTCTTTCTGGGATAGCATCATTATGACACAACAAGAAATGAGCACAAATCCTTACTCTGTATCAATTACAGATTCTTAAAAAAAAAAATGCTTCTACAGCAAGTGCATGGTATGCACCTGTTCAAGCTATAATCTAATGGATTGTATCTGAAAACAAATAAGACAGTAAGTAAAAATACCTACCATTACTACTTGCCCAACTTCATTTGTATTACACAGGTGACAGTTTTAAATATGAGAGGTATTTCTGCCATACTATATATATATATATAAGTAAAGTTGGCGACCATAGTCGAGGGTAACCCGAAGGCCCCCTTTTCGATAGCTACTACACCAAGGTGTAGGGGAGGGCGCTACTCCTTCCCTGGATTGCTCTACTTTACCCTTGATCCATACCTTATAATGCTGAGTGTTAAGCAAGGAGGCATCAAGTACTATTTTTTGAGTCTTTGGGATTGAACCCAGGTCTCCCGGGCCATTAGCGAACACTCTAACCGTTAGGCCAATGTCCGATATATATATATATATATAATCAAAACGTTTAATTTCTACCAGATTATATATGTATATATATATATATATATATATATATAGTCTGGTAGAAATTAAACGTTTTGATATATATATATATATATATATATATAATCAAAACGTTTAATTTCTACCAGACTATATATATATATATATATATATATATATATATATATATAGTCTGGTAGAAATTAAACGTTTTGATTTTTACATTAGACCATTTGAATTTGTGATGCATTTTCTGAATTATATTTGATTTAATTTTCTACTTTTTAAATGAAACAAAAATTTCTGCATATACGAGAAAAAATTTGGTGATGATACTCTTAAATTTTGATTGACATTGTTGATAAATAAACTTTGAAAATAAGATATGTTTAAATATTCAAGAGAACTTATAACCCTTGTTATATACTGTATATTTTTAAAAGTTTGATATCATTTAAGATGTACAAGGTGTTTAAAAGAATTGATATAATTTTGTAACCTAATAACGTGACCAGTTCTTGTTTAAATGATCAAATAACAGCATGTGTATGAGCAACTCAAAATCCTACATTTAATATTTCAAAGACTTTTTCCCCTAATGCATGGTATTTTCAAGACATGAAAAGAAAAAAAAAAAATTAAACATAAACTTTTCAGTTCTTTTTACACATCCTGTTAAAATTTGAGATTATTTGAATAAGAATCGGTCAAATTATTTGATTAGAAAATGATATCAGTTTTTCTGAAACACCCTGTTTGTGTATTGTGTGTACTAGGAATTAGTTTTATTTATTGTCTTTGTTTTGTATTCATATCAAAAAAGGGGGACAAAGCAGAAGATGTGTTGTTATCTTGATTTTTATCTTTACTTAAATATTCCAAAAGTATTGAACAGAACAAAGAAAAATATTGGGCAATATATTTTTAAATATTTGATAATGAAGGCTAGTTTTGACTTGGGATATTTTCCCTCTGCAAGTCCATGAATACATTTTAGGTGCTTATAGGAGCCTTCATTGCTGATTTCAGGCTATTAAATATCATATCAGCTCTGGCAGTGACCCTGACTTGGGTCTGGAAGTACCAAACTGACTCCTTAATTTTGTGATACTTTTGTTGATTTTTTTTTTTTTTTTCTGGCAGAATTCATACTTTTTATTGTTAACTCTAGCCAATAGGAAGAGTTCTTTTTCCCTTCCTCACCTATTTAAGGACAAATCCGACTTGCACCCGTTTCTTAGATCTTTGCTCACAGCTGCACTTTTCTGGTATGTTCGTCCAATTTTCTTTCTTCTCTAAACTTACCTTTTTATTTTGAATTGCTGATACTTTCCCACCACTATTTATTGACTTAGTTTTTAAACAAAATTTACTATTTAACCGGTCTATAATTAGCTTTACCCTTTCTGAAAATTTTATTGAAACTACCTATACTTGTCAATGATAAACTATTCCCATATCCGTAAATGAAAAGTAAACTAGTCATACCAGTCACTTTTTACTATTCTTTAAAACCCTCTGATTCTATATAGATTTCTGCTTAAATAACTGCAATAAATCCATTGGAATATCATCCTATCACACGTAAAAGAGTATCTCTGTATATTTGTGTGCGTATCTAAATAATCACTGAATTTCAATGGGTTTTCACATTTTCCTTCTTTTTTTTTTCTCTTTTGAATTTTGGTGGTTGTTATAAGCCCTCATTATTTATGACCCTTTCTCTTACCTTTGGTCTAATTGTAAGAACATTTCTTTTTTTGTGTAAGAATCTTTGAAGTGCACATTACAAAATGACAAAAAGAAAAATTCAAAAACCATTATCTTCGTAAATAAGCATGAAGGCTAGCCGAGGTTTTGTAAGAATCATTTTTTTTTTTTACTTATGATTTTTTGTCTTCAGCTTTACTATATGCCTAATGATCTTGGATGTGGCCCAGTTGGCTGGGGTTGTAGAATACACCGACTGCACTCTGCAGAGGGGTAAGACCGCCCCCATACCAATGAGTGTCCTGGATATATGACACCGAACAATCTGATGGTGGGACTCTTGTAATGCTGGAGTTTTGGGTAATGCAGAGTACCCCTTCATTGCCATTGCTCCTAGGTTCCCTCTGGCCTGGAGTGATAGCAGCTGATAAGGTCCTATCTGTAGGCCACATAGAATTGTTTGACATTTAAAATGAGTACAGACAAATGACTTATGCCAAATTGAATTGTTTGAGATAGAACTATTTGATCATTTAGCTGTGTGTGTGTAAGTGACTGATGTTTAATTGAATTGTTGGTGTTAAGTGGCAGTACTTGAAACCATTTAACTGTGTGCAAACAAATAATTAATAGTAAATAGAATTATTCTTATTTGATAGAAATAAGTGAAACCATCTGATTGTGTGAAAAAAAGGAGTTCAGGCTCATTTAAAAGTGTTATCTTTAAGATGTTTAAAAATCATATATTTAATCTGTATATATATATATATATATATATATATATATATAAAGGATTTGGCATTAAATAACCTACAATGGTTGATATGCTATAAAACCAAAACAAACCCAAACAATGATATTGGATGACGTTATTTACATTTCACAAAACACTAGTACCTTTGGAATAGTCCCTCAAGCTGTGGGTAGACTGAATTCTTTCACTTAGCACTAATACTGTTGGGAGGGTAGGATCCAACTATTCTCTTGCCCAGTCGGCTGAGACTGTAGAATACACCGACTGCACCTCTGCATCTGATGGTGAAGTTCCAGTGATGCTGGGGTTTTGGGAAATGCAGAGCACCCCTTCATTGCTCCCAGGTCCACTCTAGCCCGGCATAGTAGCACTTAATAGGGTCCTATCTATGGGTTAAATAGAACTAACGGCATACTTATGCTAAACTGAATTGTTTGATTAAACTGAATAGCTTGAAATAGAAAGGTTTTTGACAATTAAACCGTACTTACATTTAAACTGCGTGCTTATGCTAAACTGAATTATTTGAAATGGAACTGTTTTTGACATTGAAACTGTACTTACACTAAACTGAATTGTTTAATATAGAACTGTTTTGACATTTAACTGTGTTCAAACAAAACCTGTACTTATACTAAACTGAATCATCTGAATTAGAACTATTTGACTAAAAAATAAACTGTGTACTTACATTTAAACTGTGTGCTTATGCTAAACTGAATTATTAAAATGGAACAGTTTTTTGACCTTGAAACTGTACTTACACTAAACTGAATTGTTTAATATAGAACTGTTTTGACATTTAACTGTGTATAAAGAAAATCTGTACTTATACTAAACTGAATTAGAACTGCTTGACTAAATTGAATAACATGAAATAGAAATGTTTTTCACAATTAAATTGTACTTACATTTAAACTTCGTACTTATACTAAACTGAATTGTTTGAAATAGAACTATTTTCATAAAAATGGATTTGGCATTAAATAACCTACAAAGGTTGATATGCCATAAAACCCAAACCAACTATTCTCCTTCCAGTTGTGTGCAGACTGGACACTTTAACTTTTGTATGTCAACCTATCTAGAAGATAGAAAACTCTGAATTCAAACCTGTTAAACTCTGCTTTAAAAATTGACCTTGTGTTACATTCTGCTCGTGGGGGAGGAGTTGGGTAAGTATATACAATGTACCTGCTCTATGATATTAATGCAGTTAGTGTAATGAAGTTGTTGGCATTTCACTTTGCACTAATGCTTCTTCTCACAGCTATGAGGAAATAGTTGGGCAGACTCAGATCTTCAGCCTTGGTATGACAACCAGTCTAGGAGAAAGAAAACTGAATTTGAACTAACTTTAATCTGCTTAACAATTGACCTTACTTGTGATGGAGGGGTTGGCTAAATACGATGTAATTGCAAAATTACTTACATTTTATTTTTGATGATACAACTAAAATAAAATTAGTAATCAGGTAATTTTATTATCATATAAAGTTTTATTTTCATTTTATTTATTTAAGGTTTAGTTGTTTAAAAGTTTTGTCTTGTGTAAAGTTTAATTCTCTATATCTCACTTACATAAACCATTTATATTTCAAGATTTAACATACTCTTAGGAATATTTTGAATTAGCTTTGTGATTTAACTATTTTGATTGAGAGATTCTAACTGTTTATCCTTATGGATAAGAAATGTTGGATTAAATGAATACTTTAATTACTTTTGCGTCTGTAGATAAACAGATTTGCAAGATATCACTCTCGCACCCACATTCCCACATATTTAAGAGGGTCGTTCAAAAAGTTCTAAGCCTCACTTAGAAAGAAGAGCCATTTTTGTTGTAGCAACACACAAACACTTTTTATGAAATTAGAAAAACTAATTCAAATTTCTGTATTAATTTTCTGTGTAACAAAGGTGAGAGATGTGTGATAAATCTAAAATCTGGGTGAGGCTTAAAAGTGTTTGAATGAACGCCCCATGTGTATATATATATATATATATATATATATATATATATATATATACATGGGGGTTCATTTTATATATATATATATATATATATATATATATATATATATATATATATATATCATACCTAAAGGAGCCATGAAGTACCGACTCAGGTTTTGCCTAAGAGATCTTCAGGATAATTCTGACTACAGAGAGTTAGCCCAAATAACATTTTATTATTAAATTGGCCACCAGAAAAAAAAAAAGATATATATATATACATTGATATCAATTTTTTTTTGTTCAGCAATTTGTTTTTAGCATGTTCTTGGATGCATATTTTTTCTTCCAGATGCAATCTGCAGCTTTTGTTATCTTTCTAAGCTTGTGCTCTCTTCCAATTTTCCATTCTATTATGGTAGATTTGTCTGTTTCTTCTTTTATTTGCCATATATGTTTGGAAAGTGTTGTATTGTTGGAGTATTTTCTGTTGAAAAAACTAAGGTTTATTAAGAAATAGTTTTTCGTGTAATTTTTCTCCTACAGCAACAGAAAAATTCAGAGGATCAACTAATATCTTTATTTAATTTTACTTTCAGTTTTATGTATTGAGAAAATATTGAGCAGAAACAAGATAAGACAGAGCAACATAAAGATTTTCATATTTTATATGTAAGATGATGGTTTGAGGGTTTCTTTGTTTAATGGCATATCAACCTTTGTAGGTTATTTAATGCCAAAGCTATTCTCCTAGAAGAACAGTAGTGGCACTATTTAACCCATAGCTGGGAGGATAAGGGGGTTCATACCTTTCCCAAGGGTATTAGTCTGAAAGTGATTGTGACATATCAAGGTTTGGTTTGGTTTGGTTTAATGACATATCAACCTTTGTAGGTTATTTAATGCCAAAGCTATTCTGCTAGAAGAACAGTAGTGGTACTATTTAACCCATAGCTGGGAGGATAAGGGGGTTCATACCTTTCCCAAGGGTATTTGTCCGAAAGTGAACGTAATGGTTCGACTGGAGTACGAACTCGCTTACTACAATTCCGCTGTCCATCGCTTTAACCATTACACCACGAGGAGGACACTCCCCTATGTAAATTGAAGTTGCAAAATTACTTTTATATGGCCATCGTTATTTTTTTTTTTTGCTAACATAACAAAGCAAAGTATATAAATATGGAAAATTGAATGAGATTGAGATAATACAGAGATTGACAATGTTATAAACTTTTGCTGACGCATTTTGTGACTGACTGAAAACTTTTCCTGTTCTTCAACTATTAATAGGTGTTTCATTATCTCTTGGCATTGTTTGTATAATATCAATCAATCAATCACTTGAAGCTATTTGCAGTGTAGATATATCTGCATCTTGGTAACGTTTGCCAATCAACATTCTATAAGACTAACAGACATGATGTATGCTAAATTTAGATATATTTCTTATTGAGTAACTTTTAATATTCGTTGTTTTTAATCTATGAATATTACAATAGTTTTTAAATATTTGTGTTAAATTTCTGTTGTAATGTTTTGTCTGTGTTGTCTCTGAAGTTGTTTTTTGTTTCTATAAAATTTCTATCAACTCATCACCTGCATTGATGGTGGGTTTTTCTGCATGTCAACCTATTTTTTATAATTTAATGAAAGAAAAAGAAAAAGTTATTTCTTTACAAGCAATTATATGGTTTCAAATTATCATTCCTATTTGATAATAATAATTTGTAAATAAGTAAAGTTATTCGTAATACAAATAATTTGCAGTCATAGAGTTCCAAATATTTCTATTTAATGTTAATAATTTACATGCAATTATTTAGTTTCAAGTATTCCTATCTAATATCAATAATTTATGCATAATATGATTTCAAGTAACTATTCTTATTTGACGTTGTATAGAAAAGTCATAACCAGGATGGCACCAAGGAAGGTCAGTGGGTGTGAAGTGGAATTGAATCCATAACATTATCCATGTTTATGGATTGTGTTAAGAAGATAAGAAGTAAGAATTCTTATTTCTTGCCACCCAATCCTAAATGCCTCAAAGGATTAGTTGTGGAGAAGAACCATCATCATTATTAGCATCATCTTCTGCACAGTTCGGATGAGCCCTATTAGCTCTGGCCATAGAATGCGCTGACTGCATCTGCAGAGGGGTAAGACCCACCCACCAAAAAATGTCTGGGATATGACACTAAACCATTTGATGTTGTTTCTCCTGTTCTAGAGCTTTAAGCAATGTAAAGAATTCCTTTATTGTCATCACTTGTAGGTCCACTCTGACCTGGAGTGGTAGTACCTATTATGGTCCCATCTTGGGATCAAATAGAACTTGTGTCCTGGGTATGATGCTAAACTGTATGTGATGGTGAGGATCCAGTCCTGGAGTTTTTAGGAGTGTTGAGTATCCTTTCACTGCCATAACTCCGAAGTCCACTTTGATCTGGAGTGTGAGTACCTGTTGGGGTCCGATCTATGGGTTAAATAGAACTATTTATTCATTTACTATACTTGAAACCATTTAACTATATACAAACAAATGATTAATATTAAATAGAATTATTAGTGCTAAATAGCAATAATTGAAACCATTTGACAGTGTGCAAACAATAAATAGCAATACTTGAAACAGTTTAACTGTGTGCAAACAAATTAGATCTGGCTTGTTTAAAAATAATCTTACCTACAAACCATTCACTTACAACTCATTTCTATAATATATATGTCTAAATAGGATTTGGCATTAAACAACCCACAGTGGTTGATATGCCATGAAATATAAACAACTAATCCATATTTACCAGCCCCTCCGCTCAGGCAAGGTCAATTTTTAAGCGGAGTTTAACAGGTTTGAATTCAGAGTTTTCCTTCTCCTAGACTTATTTCCTCACTAAGGCTGAAGAACCCAGTCTGGTCTACTATTTACCCATAGATGGAGGGAGAATATTTGGATTCATACCTTTCCCAAGGGTATTAGTGCTATGCAATCAGCTGCATCCAGGATTTGAACTTGTGTCGCCATGTCCATTTCCTACGACGATAACCATTACACCACTATAACCAACCAATCAATTCTGATTTGATCATGGGACATTAAAAACATCATAAATTTGTAGCAAGGATGAAAGTAATAAACATGTTAATGTCTGTTGATAGTAAGTTGCTTCGTATTGGTATCCAGTTTGGAATTTGTCAGTGGAAGCTAATCCTAGTTTGCATAGCTATTACAAATTGTTGGACAATTTGCATTTGGCCTAGTGGTTAGAGTGTTCGCCAATGGTCCGGGAGACCTGGGTTCAATCCCAGATCCCGTCATACCAAAGACTTTAAAAATGGTACTTGATACCTTCTTGCTTAACACTCAGCAGTATAAGGTACATATCAAGGGTAAAGTGGAGCAATCCTGGGAAAGGAGTAGCGCCCTCCCCTAAACCTCGGTGTAGTAGCTATTGAAAAGGGAGCCTTCTGATCATCCTCGACTAAAGTCGCCAACTTTACTTACTTTTTTATTGTGCTAATAATTGTTCAATCATGACTTCATCGATGAAAGCAACCCAGATTTTTACTCTAGTTTTTTGGAAATGCTAGTAACCACGTGGAATTCCTGCCAGGTGGTCTGAAAGCTACTCAGCTCAGTTCCAAAGGACCTTACCCACAAGAAGAAGGAATTTTGATCGAAGCTAAGCCTTGTAGTGCATCTAATACATACTAGATACTACCTGGATTTTCATTCTACTCCAGTGGATATGCCGTTGATCACCTGGCTCAAAGGCAGAGCACACCACTTTAAACTGACCTTGTTTCGCAGAGCTTCATTATGGGGAGGGAGAGTTAAATAAAGTGTACAAACCTGTAGGTTGAATTAACACTGTTTCCTGGGTCCTCTATCTATCAAAGGCTGATTAAATTAAGCCGTAAAGAAACATTATTTAATTGGTATCCTTTTTGGTCTTTGATTTTATTTTCTTTGTTTCTTATTGTAAAAAAGAAATAAGAGGAAACTAAAGATGAGAAAAATTTCAAAGTTTTTCTAACCAGAAACCAGTTGCATCTGCTTGTCAGAGTTTTGCTTAACTGCAAATTCTTCTATTTCCCAACGTCTTCCTGTAGTCTCTTACTGTTCAAAGTTCTTCCTGCTCATCTCAGGAATTCTTTTCTCGACAGCAGCTATCAGATTTTACCAATTCCATCTTCTTCAAATATCTGATTTCCAATTACTATTTTCTTTGTGTGATAGATTGCTTTCCAGGCTGTATGAGAAGTAGAGATACAGATTCTTATGTCAATTAAGGTTTACCAAATTCCGTAGATCCATAGACTTTTATCCAATAATAAAAGAATAATTTCCTGTCCCTTATAGGGAGCTTTGACATGGGGATGGAAACCAATCTGGAATCTAGATCTGTTCTTATTGTGCAATTCACAATTAGATGTATTAAGATGGGGAATTTTTCTCAACATCTCAAATAAGTAGGTATCTATTCAACCACCCACAGCACAGGAATGTGATACAAATCTTGTTTAATTTGAGAACCCTGCATGAAGCAGTGCCAAAAATAATTCAGTTTTGGGGGGCCTCAGGCACCAGTCAATAAACCTTGCCATTACCTCTTTAAAGAGGAGTGCTGGTACTGCCTGTGTTTGGGAAGGCTCCATAGAACTAAGCTGAATTATTTTTTTACACCAGCAAGGTGAGTATTGGTCATTCCTATCATGAAAAGGAATTTTTCATTGGCTTAGTAGGTAGAGTGTTTGCCAATGGTTTGGGAAACCTGGGTTCAATCTCAGGTCGCGTCATACCAAACACTTTAAAAATGGTACTTGATACCTCTTTGCTTAACACTCAGCAATATAAAGTATGTATCGAGGGTAAAGTGGAGCAATCCAGGGAAAGGAGTAGTGCCCTTCCCTACAACTTGGTGTTGTAGCAATTGAAAAGGGAGCCTTCTGGTCGCCCTCGACTACGGTTGCCAACTTTACTTTATATCTGTGGGAGCATAAAATACATAGTTTACAAAGACGTTTTTGGTTGATAATGGACAACTTAGAGGAATAAAGGGTCATGTGAATATTAATATTGAAAATAGAATTTATAAAAAGAGTTTAAATTTCAGCCAAGGATTTCATATTCAATTTATACTTATACCTTTGGGAAAGGCATGAACTCCTCTTTTATGATTGTGTTGATATATGCAATTGACAGTAATTAAAAATTTAGTAATATACTATGCCTACAATTTGTGAACCCATTGGATTTACATTGTAACAGGAGTCTATAATGATGTGAATGTTTTTGTTTTGAAAGAAATGAATAGTTCAAATTAACATTTCCTACTTATCTTTATTATATTAAGAATTTCGGATGATTAAAAAATATCTTTCTGTGTGAAAACAGACCCCACAAAATTATCATTATAAATATATTGGTCTAATAAAAAATCTCAATGTCATGTGTCATTTTTTCTGGCTTATTTATATAATCCTATATAAGCATTATAAGAATTTTAGTTAACATTGATATTATAGAGACATGTACACACACACACACACACACACACACACACACACACACACACACACACACACACACACACACACACACACACACACTCTCTCTCTCTCTCTCTCTCTCTCTCTTTAGTATAGTTGTATTGATTGAAATAATAGTTGCATTTAAAAGGATTGATTAGTTTTCAGATAATATATGTATCCAGTGATTCAACCAGCCAAATATATCTGCAAAATTATGAAGTAAGAATGTATAATTAATATCCTTTACAGAGTATGACACTCAACTGAATCTGGTGGTGAGGCTCCTGTTCTAGAGAGTGTGGTGTCACCTTTTCATAGATATTTTTCTGAAGTCTACTCTGATCCAGAGGGTTAGTATTGTTTTGGGAGTCATCTCTAGATCAAATAGATCTATTTAGAAATTATTGATATTGGATAGGAACACTTGATGCCATATACCTGTATGCAAATTATGAGTTAAAAATACTTAAAACTATATGAAACTGTGTTCAAATTATTTGTATTATGAATAGTAACTTAAAGATTTATTTTACTTCTTCCAAGATTTTCACATCAATTTTTACTAAAGTCTTAGTGACAGGAAGTCTCCTCAGGTCTTCAAGACTCTCCTAATTATTCTAGCTGATTTTAATACTGCCGTGGTCTGAATAGTCTTGATTCTTTCTCTGATCTTCAGTTCTACCAGTCTTTTTACTAGGCTTTTGAGGACTGTTCCAAGTGCACCAACCACTACTGGTATCACCATCACTTTCATGTTCTACAGCTTTTTCAGTTCTCTAGCAAGATCCTAGTATTTGTCTTTCTTTTCATTTTCTTAAATTTTTTTCTCTCTATGGTCTGCCAAAGTGGCAAAATCCACCTGTTGACAAATTCTTTTCTTCTTGTTAATTAAATCTCAGAGAATTTCATACATCTCATTTTTGAGGACAGCTTCTGGTTTATTAGTATGGCAAAGTTTCAGTTTCTTGCACAATTCCCAATGGATCACTTTCCCCACTCAGTCATACTTCATCTTGTATTCCTTTTGCAGTTCTTTGCTGTATTATTTGCTGTTTCCTTACTATTAACACATAGCTTACAATTATCCTTTTGCGTTTTATAAGTTTTCCAAAACTATATAATGGCTTTGTCCCAGTCAGCTGGGGCTGCAGAAACATCGACTGTATCTCTGTAGAGGGGTAAGACTCCCTCAATGAGTGTTCTAGATATTACACTAAACAATCTGATAGTGAGGCTGTAGTTATGCTGGAAATTTGGGGAATGTGGAGTACACTTTCATTGCCATCACTCCAAGGTTTACTCTGATAGGGTCCTATCTATGGGTTAAATCAAACTGTTTGACATTTAGACTGAGTGCAAACAAATGACTTATGCTAAACTGAATTGTTTGAAATAGAACTGTTTGATCATTTAACTGTGTGTAAACAAATGACTGATGTTTAATTGAATTGTGAGTGTTAAATAGCAATAGTTGAAAACATTTAACTGTGTGCAAACAAATGATTATTTGTAAATGTAATTATTCGTATTTGATAGAAATAAGTGAAATGATTTAACTGTGTGCAAAAAAAAAAAAAAAAAAAATGAGCTCAGGCACGTTTAAAAATGTTTTTTAAGAAATCATTTAATATGTATGTCAATAACCTACAATGGTTGATATGCCATAAGACCAAACCAAACTAATATAATGGCTTGAAAAAAGGATTAAATAACCTATGAAGGATTGACTTGTAAATCGAACCTTTCTCTCTTTATTAATCTTCCTAAGTAATTGCCGTCTGTTAAGACACATTGTAAAATTCTCACAGTGATAGTAACAGTTGTATTGGGGTTGGGGAGCAGATTTCTCTTCTTTTTATTTTAATGGTTTCTCAACTATTTTCCTGTGTTGTTTTTATTGTTGCATCTCTTTTTTTTTTTTGTTTAACAAATTCTTCTCCATGTACCCCTTTGCCTTTATCTTTGTTCGTTCAGTTGACTGATTAAATGTGGCTAAAGAATTGGCTTCTTAATTGCCAATGCCATCATTGTCATTCTGAAATGGTTTTCTGTTCAGGCAATAACATTGTTCAAGACTTTCATATCAATCCCGGTTGCTTTCAGATTAGGGAAGAGGAATGGAAAAAAAAAAAACCCAAAAAAGAGAAAAGAGAAATGAAACGCAGGTGGATAGAACAGAAACGTCTGCTTCTTGTTATAAACGTTCAATCTGCACAAATCATAGTAAATCCTGTTGGTGGAGCTTATATTATGTTGACTGTACCTCCCCTTTGCAGGGGGGTAAGAACCCCACTACTCATCTAAAAAGGAGTGTCTCAGGTTTGACATTAAATTGCGTCTGATAGTGAGGTTTCTTTTCTGGATCTCAACAAAGTGTGGAGTCACCCCTTCATTACCATTACTCCCAGGTCCACTTTAACCCAGAGTTGTTGTACCTATTAAGTTGCTATCTATTAGTAAAATTCAGTTTGAAAATTATTAGTATTACCATATAACTGTGTAAATTATTTGTATTTGATAGGAATACTTGATACTATATAACTGTATGCATATTATTTGTATTCAATTAGAATATTCTATATCATATGACTATGTGCTAACAAATGATTATTATTAGATCGTATAAGTTACTTCAAATGATATAATTGGGTATAAACCATTAGTATTTGATAGAAACTCTTAAAAGGATATAATTGTGTACAAATTATTTGTATCAGATAAGAATACTTGAAACCATATAACTGTGTGCAAACAAATGATTATTAGCCCAGTCAGCTGGGGCTGTAGAATACACTGATTTCATCTTTTTATCCTTCTCAATGAGTGACCTGGATATGACACTATTCCATCTGATGGTGAGGCTTCAGTTCTGGAGCTTTGGGGAATGTTGAGTACCTCTTTATTACCATTATTCCCTGGTCCGCTCTAAACTGGAGTTGGTAGTAACTGGTATGGTCTTATCTATAGGTCAAATAGAACTATTTAACCATTTCCTATACTTGAAACCATTTAACTGTGTGCAAACAAATGATTAAAATTAAAAAGGAATTATTAGTATTAGATACAAATACTTGAAACCATTGAACTCTGACCTGGAGTGGTAGTAGTTGTTAGGATCCCACTAATTTTTAACGAGGATTATTATTAATATTTAATTGAGTTATTTGTGTTAAATAGCAATATTTAATTTGTCTAAATTTCTGAGATGAAACGTGATAAGTTTTATCTCTTAGAATATTCAGACTATTGACCTCATCTTTATTGTTATAATCACAATGTTTTGGCCAATATGTCCTTCAGCCTTCTTCAGGTGTTTCATGCTGAAATCAGGAGCCAACACAGAAGCTTGAACTGAACCCTTTATCTAATACACAGGGGTAGACTGTTCCCATTCTGTTAACCATGACTGGAGGTTGCAGGTTCAATCCCAACAGGGGTAGACTGTTCCCATTCTGTTAACCATGACTGGAGGTTGCAGGTTCAATCCCAACAGGGGTAGACTGTTCCCATTCTGTTAACCATGACTGGAGGTTGCAGGTTCAATCCCAACAGGGGTAGACTGTTCCCATTCTGTTAACCATGACTGGAGGTTGCAGGTTCAATCCCAACAGGGGTAGACTGTTCCCATTCTGTTAACCATGACTGGAGGTTGCAGGTTCAATCCCAACAGGGGTAGACTGTTCCCATTCTGTTAACCATGACTGGAGGTTGCAGGTTCAATCCCAACAGGGGTAGACTGTTCCCATTCTGTTAACCATGACTGGAGGTTGCAGGTTCAATCCCAACAGGATTGGCTACAAGTATTAAGTACCAGTTAGGAGTGCCATCTATTGGTCAAATAGAACCGTTTAACCATTTACTATACTTGAAACCATTTAACTTTGTAAAAACAAATGGGTGATTGAATTATGGTATTATATAGAAATGCTTGAACGTATCTGTGCTCAAACAAATAAATAATGTTCAATAGAATTATTAGTGTTAAATAGCAATACTTGAAACTATTTAGTATTCTGGGAATGACATTAAACTGCATCTGATGGTGAGGTTCCAGTTCTGGAGTTTGGGGAATGTGGAATTCTCTTTTAATGCTATTACTCTCAGGTTCACTTTAAACATATAATACAAAACAAATATCTCAAATTTTTAAAAACTATTTGTGTCTCTAAATGTAAAATGAGGGATCATTTTGGTATAATAACCAAGTTGTAAACTGAACCCCTATTTCTTGACCACATTGGATTCTATTCAATTTCATTATCATGTATATTTTAAGATTGTTTATGTATGATTTAAAAAAAATGATTGCAATGGAACAGTGAAAATATAGTTATGATTATAATCAAACATTTACAAATGAATTCAATTTTGGCATTGAATAACCCATAAGGGATTGATGTAGCTTTGAATAAACCAGACTAAATCTCGATGAACAGCTTTTATCATTCAGGATTATCGAGATATAAAAAATGACAAAAAATGGCAACAAAAAAGTCACATCACTTTTGGCACATTTCAATTTAAATATGAACAAATCATTTATTCTTTGCTAATGGTTCTGTGGATTCCAATCCAAATTCCTTATTTTCATTCTTCTTCATATCTCCTTTGAATGACATCTCCACTCTTTCTTTTAATCCTCTCTATTTTCTTCAATCTTATTCTTCTGACCAGTTTCACATATTTTATTTTTCATTCATCTTCTTTTCATTGACTCATCCAATCAGAAGTTCACTTAAGTATAAATGTTACAAGATTTACTTGTGAACCTATTATGTTCTTGCTATAAAATCATGACGATATTGATGCTTCTATTAAAGAATCTTCTGGCCTAATGGCCTGCGGCTCTAGCTGGACGAACGATCAATTACAAGCAAAGCATAGTACTAGACCACTCTCGTCTCATTTAAGCTATGAACAAACACATGTAACATCTAGTGAGTCCAAGTCCAGCAGGCTCATCTGGCTCACATTGCATTAAATGTGCAAGTGACGAGCATAAGTCCAGCAGGGCACGAATCTTGACTTGTGCCTGACCTCCTTCTTCCCTAAAACTCCCACTATAAAAAAGACCTTGTGTCAAGTCCTGTCTGGCGGGAAGCAGAGACAAATATCACTTCTGTTAAAGATTAATTGAAGGATTCTAAATAACATTTTATTGAAAATTTGGATAATTAAAAAATGAGATTCTTTGTGGATAAACTTATCATTATCTTGCAAATTGGACTGGAAATTGCTTTATTCTCTAAGTTGGAGAATTCTAAGTGTATTTCTCTAATAAAACTCTCTCGATGATGAGCTAATTTTGCTGGGTTATATATATATATATATATATTAAATATATATATTTAATTCATGGAATATAGACTGCAACCCTGCGTTTCGTGGAGTTTTTTGCAAAGCAACAATTGTCAGGCAGTTAAGAAAATGAAATGAATTGAAAATCGAAAAAATACGGAAAAATACAGACAAAAAAACGTTGGGATATCACGTGTGGTTGTAAGTGTGTGAGTGTATGTGGGTATTCGGTATGCATTATAGTTATTTATGGATGCGTGTTTTTATGAGGTTAAGCTAGGCTACAAACACAGCGCGTTGAGTAAGCAGATATGAATTTGTGAGTGTATCTTAATATTTCATTACATTATTTTATTTCTGTGTGTGTAGGTGACTATAGCTATGGAACTGTGATTTAGCGACAACCAACACTCTTATAATATATATATATATATATATATATATATATATATATATATATATATATAGTTATATAGTTATATGGTTTTCTATATTTGTAAACAAAGAGAGCTCAATATTCATGATTAAACATATAAAAAACTAAATGTACTTTTTTCTTTGTGTCTATATTATTCGAATTTAGATCTATACATACAGATACAAATATGAGAATTTTAGTAATATACTAAATGACCTGTTATGAAACCATTTGTTTCCTATTGCAACTGCAGTCGATGATGATATTGATAAATATCATTAGATCATCTATGAACTCATTGGGTCTCCTGATATCATTTCATTGATGATTATATTTAGGGAGGAGTAAAGGATTATGATTAGAATTTGATTGTTATCTTTGCAATATCAAGAAATTGGATGATTCAAAAATAGTATTAAGCATAAATAAAGACTCCATAAAATTATTCAGTTACAGATTGGACTGGAAATTGCTTCGTTCTTTAAGAGTATTTTACGTCTATCACTTGAATGAATATCTTACTATGATGGGACATGTTTACACACACACACACACACACACACACACACACACATGATGAGGTGTGTTCAAAAAATATTAACTGCTTTGTTGGCAGGCTTAGAATATACCAACTGCATCCCCTGCAGAGGGCTACCCCACTAAAAAAGGGGCTCTCCTGGTTATGACACTAAACTACATCTGAGGCTCTTGTTCTGGAGATCTGAGGAGTGTGCTGTACTTCATTGTCATTACTCCCAGGTCCACTCTGATTTAGATTGTTAGTATCTTTTAGGGTACATCTATAGTTTAAGTAGATCTGTTTAAAAATTCTTTTAAATTAGAATAGGTGGTGTCATATAATTATAATGATTTTTTTTATTAAGAATAGTAACTTGAAGCTATAATTGTTTACTTAGGATTATTTTGAGTTACTTGAAACCATATACTGTGTGCAAACATTATCTTCATCAGCAAGTCATGCTGATAGTATGGCATCCATCCCTATAGGCAAGTCCTCTAAATGGCACCCAGTGTCTACTCAGAGCTGATGGATGTAAGTTTTTGCTGATCAGCCAACATGGGTTTCTTCATGTGTAAGAACCTATTGCAGAATATTGCTTATGAATTTCTCCTTATGTATTCAGCAGGCCTTGTTCATCTTACTTGGATGGTTTGTGAGATGAGAGGCAAGTTGCCATACAACTGTTTTTTGCTGTGTCTTGTTTCCAGGATTTATTCAAAACAGCATTCATCATTCTTATGTAGTTCCAATCTAGTTTTCGTTCAAACCTTTCTTAAGAGTCTAAGTGGTGCTGCCATAGCCATAATGTGAAAGAATTCCTGTTTTATTTTTTCAGAGTGGTCAGATTTCCATATGATCAACAACTTGTCAATTGTGGGCCATGCTTTACTGAAACGTATGTTCACATTGCTTTCAGTAGATGAAATATTACTACTGAGGTGTATGAACAGATCTATTGATGTCAGAAATGATTATTATTAAATAGAAAATGATTGTTTATTATCATCAATTGGAAGGCTTGAAGCTAGAAAATTAAATAAACATTTTTTTTTTCTCGATAGGATTACTTGATATCAGACAAATGTGTACAAAAAAAACTTAAGAAATAACAGCCCAGTCAGTTTGGGTTGTATAATACTCTGACTGTATCTTTGCATAGGGGTAAGACCCTCCCCCAAAGAGTGTCCTGCATATGACATTAAACCATCTGATAGCAAAGCTCTAGATTTGGAAATTTGGATTGTGGAGTACCTCTTCATTGCCATTGCTTTCAGATCCACTCTGCCCCGGAGTGGTAGCACCTGTTAGGGTCCTATCTACGGGTCAAATAGAACAAACTATGTGTGCAAATAAATGACTGATGTTAAATTGTGACTGTTATATAGCAATACTTGAAAACATTTAACTATGTGCAAAAAAGAGCTCAGGAATGTTTTCTACAAAATGTGTTTTCAAATTAAATATATATTTACTATATATGTATGAAGAGGATTTGGCATTAAATAACCTACAATGGTTGATATGCCATAAAACCCAACCAAACCAAATCATATATATATAATATATATGTATAAAGAGGATTTGGCATTAAATAACCTACAATGGTTGATATGCCATAAAACCCAACCAAATCAAATCATATATATTTAATATATATGTATAAAGAGGATTTGGCATTAAATAACCTACAATGGTTGATATGCCATAAAACCAAACTTGAAACATCTGAAGAAACAACTCTACAAAAAAAAGTTGATGTAAATGTACAATAAATGTAATTCCTAACCTCTCAATTAGTTAAACTCAATCAACCAATGAAAAAGTATCAAGACTGAAGTTTTATTTACTAAAGCAGAAATGAACTATGAATTATATGTTAAATTTCTTAGAATTAGTCCACTTGACGTTTAGTACATTTATTACAGTGAGCTTTTCTTTGTGATATTCTTTCTTCACATTCTTAAATTTTATTCTTAAATGAATTTTTAGTTTTTGTTTTACAATTATGAAAGGGATGAGTTAAAACCATTGATCCTCTATTCCATATATTTGTCCCACAGTTCAACACTTTTCATACATTATTTCTTCAACCTCTCAAAAAAAAAATAAATAAAGTCATTTATAAAACATACTAATGTCAAGTGCTGACAGATTAAGAGAAAACTACTCAGTAAATAGCAGTTAATAAACTCTGAGTTATCTCCCTTATACACTGTTTCAAAAAAGTTTTATTTGATAATGAAAACTTACTTAAAAACTGGTTATTCTGTTCTCTGATTTAGAATGTTTTAACTGTATTGCTCTAGTACAAATTGCTTTATGATGTGTCATTTTTTATGTATTGCTGTAACAACATACTGGAATTGTAATGATTATATAGAAGAAGAACAGAGCTTTGAAATTTACTTGTCTTTCTCTGATACAAGGCTAAATAATTGAAAATGAAATTAGGAAGAGTGTGTAGCTCCAACCTTACAAGCAGGAATGGACACCCTGGCTTGAAAATCTACTTTCTAAATCTTGAGTTTTATTAACCACTGAAGAAGATGCTTTCATTGTCTTTAGTATATGTCTTATAATGGGTGGGGGAGAAAGTGAAATAAAACCTTTGATCTCTGAACCTTCAGTCTCATGCCTTACCATTTATGATCACATGGAGTAAAGATCTTCATGATCATTTCATTGTCAACTCTTATACTTTATTATCTTGGATTTTTCTCTTTGATAAAATGTTGATAATTTGGTAGACTGTAGAAAAACTTTAATTTCACTCTAATTAACTGGATTCTTTTGCTTCTTTTCACCATTTTATCAATAGTGTATAATTTTTAGACTTGCTTCAGGGAAAAGGAGTCATAATTTCTCTTCCAATATCATAATTTGTTATCAAAATGCAATGCTTTTGGTAATACTAACATTTTTCAGAGAGTTTAAAAGCAAGATTACTTCATATTGCCTGGAATAAAATAGTTATCTCCAAATAGATCTAAGTTTAATTCAATTTTGACTTAGTTTTAATATATTGAGAAAATTTGTACTGATATCCTCAAACAATTTTTAAAAATTTTTTTCTGAAAATGTGGACGTGCACAAGTTTTGGGGAAAATTAAACCAACTTGCAATTTGGTTATAGATATATAATTTTGATGTGTTTTTATTGTAAAAATAATTTTCAATCCATTTTTATTATAAAAATCATTTCTAATGCATTTTTATAGTGAAAATCATTTCCAATGCATTTTTATAGTGAAAATCATTTCCAATGCATTTTTATAGTGAAAATCATTTCCAATGCTTTTTTAGAGTAAAAATCATTTCCAATGCATTTTTATAGTGAAAATCATTTCAAATGCATTTTTATAGTAAAAATCATTTCCAATGCATTTTTATAGTAAAAATCATTTCTAATGCATTTTTATAGTAAAAATCATTTCCCATACTTTTTTTAGAGTAAAAATCATTTGCAATAGTTTTTTTTATTACAAAAATCATTTCATTGTATTTTTATTATAAAAATCATTTCCTACGCAATTTTGTAGTAAAAGTCATTTTCTAATACATTTTCTTAACGAAATTAATTTTCTATGCATTCTTATTGTGAAATCATCAGGCAGACTGGACTCTCTATGGGCATTAGCATGAATTGAAACACAAATGGCCCTGTTCAGGATTTGAACCAGGCTTTTCTGTAATAACTGTTACACTACCTGTGCCTTCTATAATATATGTAATAATTAAGATAATGTTTTATCAACAGATATTCTTTCTGATGCCAATATAAGTGTGATTGATTTAATTTTTTAAGAGTAGATTTTTCAATATCATCATCATCAAATGAATGACTTTTGAGTCCTGCATTATTGATAAAATATTTAATGCCTTACTTGTATTTGTAAGAGGAGACGAGATTTTTGAAATATTAAAAAAGCAATGAGTAAAATAGCATTGATTTGTTCAAATGGGAAATGTTGGTATTTCCTTCATATATGAAGGAAATTGCATGCAAGAAACTTCAACAAATATTACCAGCTGAACAATATCAGTTGTATTGGTTGTGATTCTAATGTTTCTATATTCACACACTCTCTTTCAATCCATCTCTCAATAATTCCAATTTTTTTTTCTCTTACTTAAAAGCACATTGAGTATACAAAGAGAGAGCAAAGACTGTGTCTCGATTTTTGAAATAGTTTTTTTTTTTGTGTAATTTTTTGTTACAACCAACATTTCAATTTATTCCTACATTTGACACTTTGTATCCAAACATATTTTCTCACTGACACTAAACTACATTCAGTGGTGTGGCCACAGTTTTGGAGCTCTGAGGTGTATCGTGTTCTCCTTTCATTACCATTACTTCCAGGTCAACTCTGACCCAGAGTGGCAGTACCTGTTAGTGTCTCATCTCTAAGTCAAATAGATCTATTATTAGTATTGGATAGGAATACATGAAACCATATATCTATGTGAAAACAAAAGATTATCAATATTTAATAGAATTATTAATGTTAGATGGGAATACTTGTAGCCATCTAACTGTATGCAAATTATTTATTTAGAAGGATTATTATTAGTTTCTTGAAACCATATAATTATGTAAATTATTGGGTGCCCTATAAACGGGGCATAGCTTAAGCTGACTGTGTCCTCTGCTGAAAGGTAAGACCTCCCCAAAAAGGGATGTCCTGGGTATGACTTTCAGAAAGTTCTAAGTTACACTCAGAAAGAAGAACCATAGCTGAAGATTTTCTTATGGCTAACACACTAACTCTTCCTATAAAACTAGAAAAACTAATTCAGACTTCTGTCTTATTTTCTGTGGAAGTGTGAGGCCCTTACCAATCTATGAGGCTTAAAAGTGTTTGAACAAACCTTGTATATATATATATATATATATATATATATATATATATATGTGTGTGTGTGTGTTTGTGTATATATGTACATGCTGGGTAAATTTTCAGCATTTTGAATTATTGATTTTGTGCATGTGGTTTATTTGTTTCAGGTGCTGTCTACTGTACAGCAAATTAGAGTTATGTGCAGATACATATTTCTAATCCTCTTGGGAAGATGTGGCCCTGGAGGTGACCGTGTCCTCTGTAAAGAGTATGGATGTAACTTGCAAGACACATTCAGGTTAATTGGCCATGCAATTACCATGACTAGTTGATTTGGTGTCAGTTGTGTGCAATATGGACTGGTAGTCAGTGGTAGAGTTTCGGCTCTGCAATCTGTGGTTGCTGGTTCGATCTCCAGTGGTGGAGATCACAGCATATACTGCTGATGAGACCTAATACGGTCGAAACAGCTGTTCAGTGTTTCCTTATGTCTTGTGTAGGTATTCATCAGATTTTCTGGTCATAGTAATTCAATCCACAATATAATTCCTCTACTTAAAAAAGAAAATGTACAAGAAATTAGAGTCAGTTGGGAATTGTCTGTGAGAAAAGTAATGCCATAATGCAATTCATTCCTCCAGAAAATTTGTTGGCATTAAATAACCTTCATGAGTTGATATGCCATTAAATCAAATAACCTAATCATATATTGATGAAAAGCAAACACCCTGTCCATTTATGGTCTTTGGGGTCATGACATTATGCCATTATTCATTTTCCTACATGGCTCCAAATTTAATACCAAGGCTTGCATCAAGTGCCCAGAGGAGGTAGTACTGCCCTTGATCAAGAGGAGCTTGCCTGAAGACCAGAAGAACAGTACTCTGTGCCATACAACACAAGCAGGAGAATCTAAAGAAAATTTCTGTAATGACATTACCCCTAACTTTTCACTGCCTAACTCCCCAGATTGTAATCCTCTTAGTTATTATTAGTGGGTCACAGTTAAATGAGAGACCTACAAAACTCTGTTTATCACTAAAGATGAACTGAAGGCAAGGATAATGGTAGCATTTACCAATTCAAACAAAGAGACTTTCGGAAAAGCTTTGGAGGCTTTGGTTCAAGCCAGTGGTGATTTCTTTGAATAAATTTAAATATTTCAAGATATTTTCATGTAATTTTGGTTAATTTACCTGATAAAGTGAGATATCTGTATTATTTTAATTTTAATGTAATTTAGATGACAGCCCATCACACCCTATATATATATATATATATATATATATGTATATGTGTGTGTGTCCATATATATATATATATATATATAAGTATTTTAGTATTTATAATATCTGTAATGATGCTAATTTTCCATTTAATTTTGACATTTTAGATCATTTTTCATTTTGAATTTCTTAATTAACCATCTGAAAAAAAAAAGAGTATAAATGAAACATTATTGATATTAATGACCATACCTTGATGAATGGTGATATTTATCTGTCTGTGTATTTATTTCTCTGCATATATACGTGTGCACGTAAAAATGATTGCATAAGTTGATCTTGAATTTAAAGTTTCATCCTCTGACAGGTAGAGATAATCACCACAAATCAACCCTAGACTATAACTGTGATAATATTTCATATTAAATGTTTAATATTGCCTCAGCCATAGAGTGATGGTTAATGAGTCAGTTATTTATGATACTTAAAACCTGTACATATATTTTTGTTTATACGCATACATAACTCTGTTCACATTAGTTTATATGCTTGTATATTTCTGCATACATCTATTTACATGAATATGCATCTCTGCACACGTTTGCACGTATTTATTTATGTGCGCACATCTGTCTATTGTCATGTGTATCTCTATGCGCATTTGTTTATGTGCAAACATATCTCTGCACTCATCTATTTATATATATGTGTATCTTGATGTATTTTTTTTTTTTTTATGCGCATTCTGTTTTTATTTATATCTACGGTGCGTGTTTATCTATAGAAGCACATGTGTCTCTGAATACTGTATCTTCTGATTTACTTTTTTCCTCACTAAAAAATCTCATGCACTGACTTGTAAATAGATGCGTGCATGTACACAGTGGTGTTGGCACAAGAATGTAAGTTTAAATATAATACAGCCCAGTCGGCTGGAGTTATATAATACACCGACTGCATCTCTACAGAGCGGTAAGCCCCCTCCCCTCTCGACAAGTGTCCTGGATACGACGCTAAACAATCTGATGATGAGGCTCCAGTAATGCTGGAGCTTTGGGGAATGCGGAGTACCCCTTTATCGCCATCACTCTCAGGCCTACTCTGGTCCTATCTATAGGTCAAATAGAACTGTTTGACATTTAAACTGTCTGTAAACAAATGACTGATGTTTAATTGAATTGTTAATAATACATATCAATACTTGGAACCATTTAACTTTGCTGATTTATGCTAAATTGAATTGTAAGAATTGTTTAAATATTTAACTCTGTGTATCTACAAAATGTATCTAGTATATACAAAAATGTATCTAGTATATACATATGAAGGGGATTTGGCATTAAATAACCCACAATAGTTGATATTCCATAACACCTAACCACAACAAATCATATTTGATATATATGTATAAAGACGATTTAGCATTGAATTACCAACAATAGTTGATATGCCAACAAACCCAACCAAACTTAAATCTAATATTCATTTTTGATGTGAAGAAGATAGAATTTATGAATAATGACATTACATTTGAGGTTGTTTGTATCTGAGTTGCTGTTGATATCCTTGTGTATTTCTATTCATCAACTGTACATTTCCTTTGATCTGCTGTTATTGATTGATTATTGATTTGGGTAATTTGGGCCAATCTCCAGAGCCGCTACAATGCTTTCCTCTCAAAACGATGCAGGTTTTTTTTTGTCTCTTTTTTTTTGTGCATTAATCTTGCACAAAAATTTCAGTACATTATCGAAGCTTCTATTTTTAAACCTTTTTATTCTTTCAGTGTTTTGAATAAACAAAAGCAATTAGCACATTTCTTGTCATCATCTGAAATGACTGAACTGGCAGAGTATTCGACTGAAGATATAGAGGTTCAATTCTGGATTTTGAATTTATTAATGATTTTTATAATTATTTGTATATAACATGTACCCTTAACTTTTGAGCTTAAAAATTCTGGAAAAATAGTGTGTCTTATACTCAGATAATTATGGTAATTTGCCAGGATAATATTTTTAGTTACTTGGATATTTCTTTTATTGATTGTCATATATTTGAATGAACAAAAGCAATTAGCACATTTCTTTGTCATCATCTGAAATGGCTGAACTTGCAGAGTATTAGACTGAAGATCTAGAGGTTCAATCCTGGATTTTGAATTTGATAATCACTAATTTGTCCAGAAAATTTTTTAGATGTTTGGTATGATATTTACTTTTATTTGTTGTCATGAATTTAGATAAACAAACTGAATTAGGACATATCTTGTTATCATCTGAAATTGGTGAATTTGCAAAATATTAAGCCGTAATTGTATCAATACAACTGAAAGTGGCAATCTCAAAGATCCCTCATTCTGTTCTAGGTCTTAGCATTATCATTGAATTGGATTTCCTCTGAATGAGATTTTAATAATTTGTAGAGTTTTATTTAATAATTAGCATAATGCCTGTAAAAAAATCATCAGATTATCATTATTATGGGTTGGTACTTCTTAATTGGATCACTTTAGTATTTATATACTCTGGCTTGAATCAAAGTGTCTTTTTCCAGCCCTCTAAGATCAGTGTGTAGTATCTGTGTCATGCCTTTGATCAGAGTGTCATTTCCTAGCACTTCTATCCAAAGTTCATACGTAGTATCTGTTCTGCGAAAAGTGTTATACTCGCTCATTTATTCAAGCAAATGTTGGGGCTTGGAATATGCTGACTATTCATTGCAGAGGGGTAAGCACCCCTCTAAAAAAAAAAAAGGTGCGTTGTAGGTATGACACTAAACTACATCTGATTATGAAGATCCAGTTCTGGAGATCTGGTGATTGTGGAGTTCCCAGCTGCACTTTGACCTAGATTTGTAGTACCTGTTAGGGTCCCATCTATGAGTCAAATAGGGTCTGTTTAAAAGTCATTAGTATTAGATCAGAATACTTGATATCACATAACTATGTGCAAAAAAAAAAAAACTCATAAGAAACAACTACACAAAAAAATGTAAATATGAATGTACAATGAACATGATTACCTAATTCCTAGGTATAAAATAACCCTAGATAGGTTGTCATGCCATTAAAATCAATCACTCTACAAATGTGTGTTGTGTGTGCATATATATATATATATATATATATATATATATATATATATTTATTTATTTATTTTAAAATGCAACCTGCTTATGCTTAACAAATATATTCCAAATTGAGAGGTCAGTGCCAGGTGTCTACTGTAGCAGAGATCATATAAAGGTCAGTTGAAGACACTTTGATACAAAAAGATAATTTTCATTTAGTGAATAGTTATGCTACATTGCTAGTTCATTTTTCTCACTTCTTTTATAGCCTATCAACTATTTTAAAAACTTTCTAAAATAACTTTTCTTCATAAAGACTTTTCTCCTGACAATGACCTAAGTTCAAAACTATTTGAGAACAATAAAAGAATAAAGAACTCCAAAGAATATTATTCGTTTTATCACTTTAGTTTATTTCTTTACACACACACACATATGTATATATATATATATATGCTGCAAATAACCTAGACATACCATGTCTATCATGCAGATACATTGTCTTGTGACCAATTTAGTGTCAGAAGAAAATTTTCACAAGATGAATTTTTATAAAATTTTTAAAACTGTTTCAGACCCCCCCATCAATTTCTCACTTGTTTATTTTTGTATACTACCAACAGAAAAAGGAAGCAAAAACAATTGAAGGTTTGTTATTTCACTCCTTGTGAGTTTTTTCCAACCAGATTTTTAATTGGTGGTTTTTCATTGGAGAATGAGTGACAGCAAATCTCCTGAAGTTTCCAAGACTCTTCAAAGTATTCTAGTTGATCTGAACCATCTTGTAGTATGGAATGTTTTCAATTTCCAATTCTTTCAGTCTTTTTTCCAAGCTTTTAGGACTTTTTTTCCAAAGATACCAACCACATTTGGTATCACTGTCACTTTCATTTTCTACAGCTTTTTCAGCTCTCTAGCAAGATCCAAGTATTTGTCTATCCTTTATTTTTTATTTTTACTCTGTGGTCCACTTAAACAACAAAATTCACTAAATGACAAGTTTTTTTTTCTTCTTGTTACTTAACCCAAAGTCTGGTCTTCTGGCCAGGATTAGGTTTATTATTATCTCAATTATGCTATGATCTGGACAGTCGCAGACCAGCACTATTGAGGTCAGTTAGAATACTTAGAACCATTCCAGAGATTTGAGGAGACTGTCATTTGGACTCACTGACAATGACCAATCACTACTAGTGTGAAAAACCCAAAGAGCAAAATAATCCTATTTACCCAACCCCTCTGCTCAGGCAGGATATGACACAAGGTCAATTTTTAAGCGGAGTTTAACAGGTTTGAATTCAGAGTTTTCCTTCTCCTAAGCTAGTTGCCTCACCAAGGCTGAAGAACCTAGTCTGCCCTACTATTTACCCATAGCTGGAGGGAGAATAATTGGATTCATACCTTTCCCAAGGGTATTAGTGCTATGTGAAATGCAATCAGTCTTGTCCAGGATTTGAACTCGTGTTGCTGTATCCATTTCCTATGAAGATAACCATTACACCATGGGCACTTCCTATGTAAAGAGTAAAATAATAGTTGTCTGAATTTCTGTGATGATGCTTAATAATTTTTATCATTAAGGGTTTTCGGAATATTGTCTTCATCTTTATTGTTATTTTCAGAATGTTTTGGCCGATATGTCCACCAGCCTTCTTTAGGTGTTTGTCGAACTCAGGGAACCTACAAGGAACTTCAAAAATTCACTGGGGACGCCTGTTCTGATTCCGCCAACCATAACCAAGTACAAGTGTTAAGAATTCCTGTATTGTTATTCACCTCCAGATGATTGTCTCTGTAGAAGCTTAGGGAACCAATGCCTATAACCGTTACGCTATGTGTCCTGCTGCAGGACACATAGCGAGTAACAATATAGGAATTCTCAACACTTATACCTGGTTATGGTTAACAGAATCAGAACAGGTGACCCCTGTAGATTCAGTAAAGAATGTAGTTTGAAGTTCTGTGTAAGTTCCCAAGTTTGACAAACACCTGAAGAAGGCCAGTGGACATATCGGCCGAAATGTTGTAGAAATAACAATAAAGATGAAGACAATAGTCCGAAAACCCTTGATGGTAAAAAAAGTAAAATAATAATAATAATGATAACCATTTAAAAAAAAATTATTACTGATAATATAATTATAATAATAATGATATATCTCTTTTTAATTGATGATTGTTTTATTCATATGAATGAAATGTGTTATTGTATGACCAGTTACTTAGTTTCTACCAACATTAAAACCTAAAAATAAAAGAAGAGAAGTTATAAAAATAAGTCAGTTCTATTTTGACTTTGCATCAAATCAATATATTATAATATTATTTTTTTTTTCATTTGTTTGTTGTGACTGGACACGACTCTCCAATTTCAAGATGGCTATTAAATGGATGTTGTCATATTGCGAAACTGACTTTGTTTTTGCAGAATATAAAAATAGATTGTTAGGCATAGTCACCAATGACTGCTATGTTGATGATGGCCATTTGTCAGATGGCAGGGGACAAATATGGAAACGCAACTCATCTTAAGCATTAGGACCTCTGTTGTTTTGAACTGTTGAGTTTGGTAATTATAAAATAAGCACTCAATTGTGTAACAAGTGGAGTTAGGTTTTTAAGTGAGGACATTGTGCACATGTGGTTAAATCCATTCCATAGACATTGATTGGTTGCTGGCCCAGGAATGGACATATTGGTGAGTGTATATATATATATATATATATATATAGTATTCTTGGTCCAGTTAAACCGGAGTTGGGAGTAATTCCATCAGGACAAGAAATTATTCATGAATGAATATTTAGAATTTTCCTGGTAAAGAGCTCAATGTACCAATAATACAGAGCAATAAATTCTTTAAGAAAAAACAACGAAACCGGTCACATAGTGTATATATATATATATATATATATATATATACTGGCTTGTTTTAGTAATGGTGTGGAATCTGTATTGAGTTACAGCCCATTTTATTTTTGTCTGCCAACTGGATGCTTGTTGTGACCTCGGGGCCAGTAAGTGTTATTATTATTATTGTTGTTATTCTGCACATTAGAGCAATGACTTCTACATTGTTTTGTTTTCTCTGTTCAGTTTCTGAGACGAGGATGCAGGTGCAAATGAATAATGGACACAATATGCTACTTTGTTCAAGTTGTAACTGGCTTTTCCAGTCTCTTTAAGTTATTCCTTGTTCTCTGTACTCATCACTCACAAAAAGGAAGGCAAAAGAAATGAATAATTTTTGGTTCTTTATCCTTCTATGCTCTTAACATTATTACTCATGAATTGGTATATAAACAACAAACACTTTTGTTACATAATAAATTTGTGAAATCTATTATTAACACGAAGTGTAAGTTATTTATATGAATTGAATCATTGAATGTGTGGAAAAACACTATGGGTCAACTCAGTATGACTGCAAGCTAATGAACTTAAAGTCAGTCTTAAACCACAGCTTCAATTGGATAGTCGTGACATAAGGGGTTCTAAAATTTAGAAAAATTGTTGAAAATCTAATTAGTTAGTTTTCAGACATCAATTAGCACATATGTGAGAATTGGTGTGCATATTTTTCCATCCAGTGAACCACTCCTCAATGTACATGGGTATTATGTATAGAAGAAATAATAAACTCAGACATGCACAAAAGTAAAATTTTATTTATTCTTCTTGGCAAGAGAGGTCTCCAAATTTACAGAGTGTCTCCATAACCAAAAGGAAGGATATAGGCTGCAACACAACATGGGAAGTCCAGATGATCAGTGACCTGTGTCTGAAGCAAAGAGATGACTATCTGATACTTTGATTAATTTCTGCTGTAATTAGAATACATTTCAACATTAGTTTGTGTTATTTAGAAGATCCTTTTTTTTTATTGGAGACATCAAATATCTTAGACAAAATAGCTTTTGGGTTTTTAGATAATTTATTCATTAATTTGTATCTTAGTTTTTGATGACAGATCCGAATCAGTTGTTCATAAGATTGGAAGTAAAAATTGATTAATTGCTGCAAGGTAAAAACTACAAAATCTATTAGTTTGTTCTTTTATGTGGAAAGTCATTAAAATAGACTGAAATTTTTGGGTCCTGCAAATAACACAGAACTGCATCTGATGCTGGGGTGCCATCTCTGGGGAGTGTGAAGTCATCCCTTCATCGACATTGCTCCCAGATCAACTACGACTTGGAATGGTAGGACCTGTTTGTGTTCTAGGCATAGTTCAAATATATCTGTTCAAAAATTATTTGTATTCAATCGGAATACTAGAAACCATATAACTGTAAATTATTTGTATTAAGAATAGTTACTTGAACTATAATTAATTACTAAGGATTGTTTTTTATAGTTACTTGAAACCATATAACTGTAAATTATTTGTATTAACAATAGTTACTTGAACTATAATTAATTACTAAGGATTGTTATTTATAGTTACTTGAAACCATATACCTGTCTGCAAATGAATGATTATTATTGAATAGAAATTGAGAATGAATAATTGTATATATGATGGATTAATTTATATTGCAAATAGTAACGGCCCTAAAACATCTGCAAAAGAAAATTATTAGATCATTTAGAATTCTAGGATTAAGAATTGCAATCTCCTCCAACTTAAAACTAGTTAACTTTTTAGATGTTATTCTTGATATGGATAATAACTCCTTCAAATCCTTTGATAAGAATAATGGACATACCTACCTATATCTATGTCAGTTCTCGATCTATAATTAAACAGATACTTAATGCAGTAAATTTGAGAATAGATAGGCCATCTTCTTCCAAAATATTTTGGATATAACAAAGGACCTTATAATGAAGTTAAGAGTGGTTTTAACCAGGAACTTGAATTTTTAGACTTTAATGAAACTAATACTCCACATAATAACTATAAAATGAGTGACACCAATAATAATGATAATCATATTAGAAATAATAATTATAAAAACAAGAATAGACATAGAAAAATGATATAGTTTAACCCTCCTTTCTATCAACTCTCCAATATAGGAAGATATTTCTTAAATTTAATTGTTAAACATTTCAAGAAAAACAACTCCTAAGTAAAACCTTAAAAAATCCACTATTCATGCACCAACAATATGTCAAAACTAATCTATAACAATAAAAAAATTACTGGCCAACTTAAACTAGAAAAATAAGCCATGTTGTAATTGTAGAATTAAAGAGGAGTGCCCCTTGGAAGGAAACTGTAACTGAGAGAATGTAGTTTACCAGGCTAATTTTTACCCTGAAGAAGGTAAATTTAATAATTAGGTTTATATTGGTGTTTCATCACTAAAGTGGAAGTTCCGATATTATAACCATAAACAATATTTTAATAACCCCTTACTTAGGAACCAAAATGTTTTATCTAAATATTACTGGAAACTAAAAGACCAAGTATAATAACCCCAATAATAAATTGGAAAGTCTTGAAAAAATCCTCTTTGACAAGTAGTTTACATGGTAGATACAATTTATGCCTAGAAGAAAAAAAATAATTTAAAATATAAAGATACAATTAATTTATTAAATGAAAGAAAAGAATTTATATTTAACTGTAGACAAAAAATGTAAATTTAAAATATGATATTGAATAGTAATCTTTAGCGTTGAGCCATGTTAAACAATACATAAATAATGGTTACAATAATTTATTTATTTATCTAAGGATCTATATATAATTATGTATTATAGATATAATATGTTTAAACTAAGATAATTCCTTGAAAAATTATATATAAGTTATGTTACAACATTATGACTTAAAAAAAAATTTACTTAAAGTTTTAAATTTTTTAAAAATTTATAAAAATTTGTTTATTCCAAATTTAGGTCCCCCTTAGTGATTAATATAGTAGATTGAATCGATATTAGTGTTTACACCAGGGTAATCTATATTTAGACTTAAATCTAGAAATATGTTCCTAAATAAGTTTGAATTTTAAACCTTGTTTTAAAAAATATAGATTAATTATGGTTATAATACCGTCAATTTTGTATTTAGATTAACAATAAGAAATTTAAATTTCTATATTGATATATTTTATCAAATAATTACACATATTATATTATACAACAACATTAAGAATTTTTGCTTAAGGTTTAATTATTTGTCCAACTTAATGAATTAAATAGTATGGAGCTAAAATTTAAAGTTTTAAAAATATTTTTTCTAGACTTACACAAGAAAAAAGAAGATAACTATTAAAGATTCACTTCACTTAAATAATAGAGATTCAATTAAATAACTATATTATTATCCTAAATGTATATTATTTGATTAATGATTGTATTATTAACTGATTAAAACAATGGACAAAAAATTCCATATCTTCTGATGACTTTCAAAAATTTGAATAAATGTAAATATTGGTAATTTATAAACAATTAAACCTTTGATTAAATTTAAATCAAGATACAACTAGAATTAAGGTAATACTATAAGATTCTTAAAAAAACATATCTTAAAAGAATAGAAAAATTTTTAATTTTAAAGTTAATTTTAAAATTAAAATTTTGAAATAAGTTTTGATAAAAAGAAATTTTCAACGAGAGAACTTTATTAATAAGAAATAAAAAAGATTTATACTGTCATACAAACCGGAAGTAACAGGCTGGTATATTTATTCATTACCTATTGGAAAATTTTTTAATTATATATATATATATATATACATACATACATACACATGTTTTATATATTATATACGAGGTGCATATAATAAGTTTCCAGACTTTTTTCATATGGGAATTTAAAATTGTCATAGACTCTTGAAAATTCAGTATGTTATTGCTATACATCTTATGAGATGACTGACCAATTTTTATGATTTCACGTTCAAATGAACAGCTACAGCAGCAATTGGAATACACCCTACTAAAGCCTGATTGATACAGCTGGTGAATTTCAAAAATGCAATCTGACACTTTAGAAGAATGATATGCAATAAAATTCTGTTTTGAAGTTGGAAAAAATGCCACAGAAACGTATAGAATGCTTCAGACTGCTTTTGGAGCATCTTGCATGAATCAAACATCAGTTTTTGAGTGGCATAAGAGATTCAAGGAAGGCAGGGAGTCTGTGAAGGATGATGAGAGGTGTGGGAGGAGTAAAGAAGTTAATACACCAGAGTTGATAGGCCAAAGGGTTTGTGCTAGGGTTACTATGTTGAGGTTTTAAAGTGAGTTCAGGAATAATTTTTATTGGGCGAGAAATTCATTTGTTTTCATACTAGGAATGTGCTCCCTATATATATATATAACCCATTTGGTTGATTCTCTGTGAGTATACTGGTATAAAAGATTTCCGGTTGTAAATGTATTGAAACAGGTTTGGACCTGTATGTAGGTTAAAAGAAATTACTTCCAGCAATGATTGTAAAGTTAAAATTTATTTGCAATTAGCATCTTTTTTCTAGTTTGTAAATAGTTACAATATAAATTGTCAAAAAAACAGTTGCATCTATTTTTTAAAACACTCTGTAGATATCTAAAAATAACCCCCTCCCCAATGCACTGAACAAAAGAATCATATATCGTCTGTTGAAGCAAATCAAAGTCAGTAAAACAATTGTTGCAAAGAGAAAGATCTTTTGTTTTTCACCTGACAGAAGCTTTGTAACAGATCCGTTTTGTCTCCAGCGAAGGATTATTTGTTTGTAAAATGAAAACCAATCTGTAAAACCTGCTTTCAAAGTCTTGTCGACTTGTTAGATCTGTTTCTTTTTTACAATTATAGAGCAGCAATTTTAAATCTTGAAGATCATTCTCACAGAGCGCATATACACACACGCATATATATTTTTGTGTGTGGGTGTTTGTGTATCATTATGTTTATTTCTTAGACTCTATAACTTTGCTTCCTACCTCTTTCTTTGTATTTATTTCTATCTCTCTTTCTCTCTCTCTCTGTATATATATATATATGTATATATATATATATATATATATATATATATTTCATTAAAACATGCTTACATATTTGCAATACTTCGTTTTTTGCCCATCTCGCTATACTGTTTTATTCATATCAATCTCAGTTTTATTTATATTTAATTCAATTTGTTCTTATTTATTTAATTTTGTTCATATATATATATCTATCACTCAGTTCATATCTATCTGTCTATATCATCATATATATAAATATTTTCGTATGTGTATATATATATATATATATATATATATACACCGGACTATTGGCCTAATGAGTAGAGTGTTTGCCAATGGTCCAGGAGACCAGGGCTCAACTCTAGATTGAGTCATACCAAAGACTCAAAAAATGGTACTTGATGCCACCTTGCTTAACACTCAGCATTATAAGGTACGGATCAAGAGTAAAGTGGAGTACCGCCCTCTCCTAGATCTCGGTGTTGTAGCTATTGAAAAAAAGAGGCTTTGGGTGGCCCTCAACTATGGTTGCTAACTTTTCTTTTTAAATATATATTATATTATATTAAAACAGTGTTGGTTGTCATTTTCTTAACTGCCTGATGATTGTTATTTTGCAAAAAACTCCATGAAACTCAGGGGTTGCAGTCTAAATTCCATGCATTAAATATATATATATCTAATATATATCTTATTATATATATATATATATATATATATATATATATATAAAATTTGCCACAAGTTGGCTGGCTTGAAAAGTCATCTGCGAGTGCATACAACCTAAATAAAATAGTTGTTGGGGTTGAGAGAAAGGAATTATAAAACTCTATAGGTGGTCACAATCAAAGCCAAGAAGACAGCCTATATATATATATATATATATATATATATATATCCATTTGTTCATATCTATCTATTAGTAATAGCTGAGAAATTCATCCTTTTTTTGTTTACGGCTGAAGATTTTGATCTTTTCCTCTCTGATCATTTGGGATACAGTAGATCATACATGCTGGACGCTTTTCATTAATCAACTTGTGTTTTCCATCAAGTTGTTTTTTGTTGCTTCTCTCTGCTACATATGTTTTCGCTAGAGAGAAGCTTTCTTTTTAACAAAGATAAAAAAAAACAACTGTTACATTCATTTAGTTATCTGTTATTCAAATTATTTGGCAAGAGTCAGAATACGCTTTACTTGGTGACAGTGAATCTTTATGAGAATCGATTCATTCTTTTAAGATCTATATTATTGCATTATATTTTCACTTAGTAATCATAGGGCATTTGGTAACATATTGATTGCTGTTTCATGTTCATGTTAAAAGCTTCAAATTATATATGTGTATATCATCATCATTATCATGTTGTGCTGCTAGCATGGATTTCCCTGACTCTCTCTCACCCTTCGTCACTATCATCCATTGCTTCCAGAAGGTCTTCTAGACTACATCATGTGTCTGTACAGAGCTGTTGTAGATAGGTTCTAGTTGGTCGTTCAACATTTGCATGTCCGTGTGATGAGGCCCATAGGGGAACGTTGCTTGTGAGTTTGTTATTACTTCTCCAACAATGTCCCGCATGTGTATAAATATAAATATATATATAAAGATATATTGAAATGGTATATATATATATATATATATATTTTGAAATGGTATATATATATATATATATATATATATATATATATATAGAAATGGTAGAAATGATAAAAATGATTTAACCATCTTTCCGCTCATTTTTATTGTAAAAAGCTTCAAGTAAGCTTCAAGTCTCACACTCACCTATATGTATATATATATTTGAGTCATTTGCACACACACACACACACACACACACACACATGTAGATATATAAGGAATCAAGTTACACACATGCACACATATACAGGGCTTCAAGATATATATATATATATATATATATATATATATATAACAACCCCTCTGCACGAGCGTAAGGTTTCTAAGTGAAGTTTAACAGGTTTGAATTCAGAGTTTTCCTTCTTCTCCTAGACTGGTTGCCTAACCATGACTATAGAGCCTAGTCTGCTCTACTATTTTACCCATAGTTGGAAGGAGAATAATTAAGATTCATAACTTTCTCAAAAGTATTAGTGCTATGTGAAATGCAATCAGCCTTGTCCAGGATTTGAACTCTTGTTGCTGTATCCATTTCCTACAACAATAGTCATTACACCCTGGGCATCTGTTAAATTAAACACATTCAAATATATATATATATATATATATATATATATATATATATATATATGTATATTTTGGTAGCATTTCTTCGTTAATGCAAATTTCATTAAACATAATAGACATTTTATGCCTACATATTTTCTTCTGGATCCGTTCGAATTCCCGTATTACTTTTATCGTATTCGGGGGGAAATGATTTTTGTATTGTCCATAGTTGTATGTATCCCTAGTACTCTCTACCCGACTTTTGGCCATCATCAGGGGAGGATCTACATAAATCCTTTCCCCCCGAATACGATAAAAGTAATACGGGAATTCGAACGGATCCAGAAGAAAATATGTAGACATAAAATGTCTATTATGTTTAATGAAATTTGCATATATATATATATATATATATATATATATATATATATATATATATATATATATATATATCACACAAGAATGCTGCAAGCAATATTGAACAAGTCCTGGAGGCAGCACTCAACAAGCAGTAGCTGTACAGCCACTTACCACTGATCACGAAAACTATCCAAGTTAGACGAACCAGACATGCGAGACACTGCTGGAGAAGTAAGGATGAACAAATACGTAACATACTCGTGTGGGCCCCTTCACATGGACGAGAAATGGTTGGTCGACTAGCTAGAACCTACATACAAGAGTTCTATGCTGATCCAGGATGTAGCCTTGAAGACCTACTGGAAGTGATGGATGATAGAGAAGGGTAGCAGGAGAGGGTCAGGAAGATCCATGCTGATGGCGTAACATGATGATATATATGTGTATGTGTTTGATTTAATTGGACAGACACTTTATGTCTGCCTATTTCATTATTGTTCAAGTCTTCATATGAGTTGTTAGACTTTTGAATGGAAGAAATTCAGGAAGGTACCATATTTTTCTTCTTTAAATCCCCCCTCCCACTTATTCGTTTTCCTACTCTTTATATAAATAAATATGACTTGTGTTTGTCATTTCTTTATTTGTCCTTTCAAAGTTGGCTCCAGTCAGAACCAAAAGTAAGTTGTTGTTGGTGACTGTAGTTGAGGGCAACCAGAAGGCTCCCTTTTCAATAGCTACGACACCAAAGTATAGGGGAAGGCACTACTCCTCTCCTTGGATTGCTCCACTTTACTCTTGATATGTACCTTATATTGCTGAGTATTAAAACAGGAGGTATCAAGTACCATTTTTAAAGTCTTTTGTATGATGCAACCTGGGATTGATTCATTCCATCCAGAAGTCTTACACTCCATATGAAGACTTGAATGAATTAAAGATGAAATAGGCAAATACATGTCTGTCAGGCTCTAATTGTATATATATATATATAGGTTTATGGTTATCACTAGCTCACTTGATGGACCTGATTTTTTGGTATTATTAAATAGTGCTCAAATAAAGCATGAAACTCAGTGTCACAGACACTACCGTTTAAAAGATATATATATATATATATATAGTCTGTTTATCAACATACTCTTAGATGAAACTATTGGCATTTATGCTGACTATTTGCATCAGATCCTCTGAAAACTTCCTCCCTCTTCAGGGAATATTTTTGTTAAGCTGATCAAGCTGACTACAAAGTCAGTTTCTTTCAGTTTCAATAATGTTATGTACTGACAAGTTGGCGGAATATCGATGGGAGGCCCTTTGGGACCATTTCTGACTGATATCTTTGTATGGTTCTAGGAGATACAACTATTTTAATAAGGTTTCTGAACCATACAGTTAAGTACATTATGTTGATGATATCTTTGCTTCCCTTACATCACATTATGAGATAAATAGATTTTTTTAACATTTGAATAATCTCCATCCTTCTTTGCAATTTACGATGGAAGAGGAAAATAATAATATGCTGCGTCTCTTAGATGTTTTAGTCAAGAAAACTCCTACATTATTCATCACTAGCATATATAGAAAAGATACTTTTACAGGATTATATGTTAGTTGGGATTCTTTTGCTCCAAATCAAAACCCTTACCCACCATGCACTAATCATATAGTCAAAATGTTGATTAGATACTGATGTCAGGAAGATCACCAACATTTTTCTTGCAAATGGCTGCCCTGAAAGTGTTATTCTGAGTAACATTAAATTCAAAATTTCTAAATTTAGTTATAGTAAAACATTCTGTCCTCCGAAATGTTCCATTTACAACAAACTCTCATTAATCAGATTTGTCAGTTTTTGCTGATAAGATCTCATTGTCTGTAATTCATTATTTTAATTCTAACATAGTACATACCCTCTTCACTTCTTAGCCCAGTTAGCTGGGGTTGTAGAATACACTGACTGCATCTCTGCAGAGGGGTAAGACCCCTACCACCACTACTACCAATGAGTGTCCAAGATATGACATTTTAGCGAAACGTGGGGGAAATTTGGGGAATGTGAAGTACCCTTCATTGCCATTGCTCTTAGGTCCGCTCTGACCTGAAGTGGTAGCACCTGATAGGGTCCTATCTATGGGTCAAATACAACAAACTGTGTGTGCAAACAAATGACTGATGTTAAATTGTGAGTGTTATATAACAATACTTGAAAACATTTAACAATGTGCAAAAAAGAGCTCAGGCTCATTTAAGAATGTTATCCACAAAATGTGTTTACAAATTAAATATATATTTACTGTATATGTATAAAGAGGATTTGGCATTAAATAACCTACAATGGTTGATATGCCATAAAACCCAACATACCAACCAACCAACCAAACCAAACATCTTCACTACTTAAATGCAATTCTTTCTTTTTATAAGAATATTCTAGCTGCTGTCCCACCAAACTTTGTCATTCATCATGTCTCTTTTTTTATAAGGATATTATAATTGTATTTATATATACAACCAAATAACATATAATTGTATTTATATATACAACCTGATAATTGATGAATAGGAAGAATCCCTGTGGCTTAATGGCTAACGATCTAGATTGCTGTCTCAAATTAAACAAGTTCAAACTCTAGTCCTGCTCTTACGTTCATTAGTTGAATAATACCCTTGGGAAATGCATGAACCCCTTTATCCCTACCTGCTATGGATTAAATAGTATCACTACTTTTCTTCTATAACAGAGCTAGGTAAACTGCGGCCTGCTGTACTGTTCTATGTGGCCTGTGGGAGTCTTTATTAAAATAAAAATATAAAAAGTTGCACTTAAATTGAGACTGAATTCTTTTGATTTTAAAAGATGTGACCCTTTTTATAATTCATAACCTAGTGATGTGGCCCTCCCACTAAAATAGTTTGTTCACCTCCATTCTATAGGATGGCTTTGGCATTAAATAGCCCATGAAGGTTGATATGCCATTAAACAAAGAAACCTAAGAACTGTCTTATCCCCCCAGGTAGAGATTAAATAGCACCACTACTGTTCTACAAGGGTGGCTTTGGCATTAAATAGCCCATGAAGGTTGATATGCCCTTAAACAAAGAAACCAAACCAAACCAAACAACTAAAAAGCCATTTACAGTGGGAATGAGAAAACTAATTTGCATATTGACCTGAAAGAGTTGATGTTAATATTTTTTATCTCAAATTTCTTTTGATTTCGATAAATATGTGCAAAAATCCTGTTGAGAACCCTTAAGAGAAACTCATTTACAAAAAGAAATAACTGTAATTTTATTCTTTATTGCCTAATTTAGTTAAATAGTTAAAGTAGGAAAATTTAACAATGAAAGCTGGGAGTGATGGGAAGAGCTAGCATCCAGATTGTTCAATTCTTTGATTACACGCCGCTTTAAATAAGTTATCTGTAATGATTTGATTTGAAATAATTTTAAATGCATCTATTTAACTTTGCTTAATATAAATTTGATTTATTTTTTATTATTTATACACACACGCACGCACGCAAAGAATAAGTAAGTTATTTTAAAAACAAAATGTGTAATATTTTTACCTGCATTCTCATTTTATTTTTGTTAGTCTTTCTAGATTAATAAAATATTTTATTACATTAAAACTTAAATACTTGCATCTGTAGGAAGAATATTTTTGCTTGTATATAAAAGCTTCTTGTCAAACACACACACATATCATAGTGTAATTGTTATTGTCATAGGAATTGGATTGCCCTGTCATCTAGGGCTGTAGAATACACCAACTGCGTCCCTGCAGAGGAGTAAGATATAAAAAAACAAGTGTCCTGGATGTTAACTTGTGACTTATCAAGAATTGAACCTGAGACCTTCTCATAACATATTGTTGGTTAGTTTGATTTTGATAAAACTGTTTCAGCCAATCAGAGGAAGGTTTGGGATTGTAGCAGGCACTACTTAAGACACACCCAAATTTGGTCAATTGTAAAAAGTCATTTGCCTGGGGAGGTGCTAACAGTCTGAGCTATTGGATTAACTTTGTGTCAGTGCTCATTTCACACTGGATATGACAATAAACAATTTGATGGTGAGGTTCCAGTAATATTGGAGCTTTGGGGAATGTGGAGTACCCCTTCATTGCCATTTCTTCCAGGTGCACTCTGGCCTGGAGTGGTAGCACCTGATAGGGTCCTATCTATGGGTCAAATTAGAATTAAACGATGTACTTATGCTAAACTGAATTGCTTGAAATAAAACTGTTTTGACATTTGAATTATGTACTTATGCTAAACTGAATTGTTTGAAATGGAACTGTTTTTGTATGCTAAACTGAATTGTTTGAAATAGAACTGTTTTTGACATTGAATCTGTTCTTACGCTAAACTGAATTGTCTAAAATAGAACTGTTTTGACATTTAACTGTGTGTAAACAAAAACTATACAGAACTGAATTGCTTGAATTAGAACTGTTTGACTAAACTGAATAGCTGGAAATAGAAATGTTTTTGACAATTAAACTGTGTACTTATGCTAAATAGAATTGTTTGAAATAGAACTGTTTATTTGTATAAAAATAGATTTAACATTGAATAACCTGCAAAGGTTGATATGCCATAAAAATCAAACAAACCATAGGAATTGGACACAGTGATCCCAGTTCAATTCCTAGATTAGGCTGTTTGCATTTCACATTGTGCTAATATCCTTGAAAAACCTATGTATCCATCTATGGTTAAATTAGTAGGGAAGATTGGCGCTTTAAACTTGGTTTGGCAACTTATTTAGGAGAAAGAAAACTCTGAATTCAAACCTGTTTAACTGTTTAAAAATTGACCTTGTGCTACATCTTGCTCATGTAGAGGGATTAGTAAGTATATATATATATATATATATATATATAAATAAAGCTTCAAGTCATATAGATATATATAGTTCCAAGCTTATATATATCGTGTTAATATATAGGAAAAAGGCGAAACTTAGTTGCATTTTACCTGAGATATTGAATTCGATACTACTTTGATGAATACTGGTTTGTGTAGGTTTTTTTTTGTGATGGTTGGTATAGAACACAAGAAAGATTCATAGAATTCATTACTTGATGAAATCACTAAGTCTTTGTCAGTTAGAGTAAAATCTCTGTTGTTCTCCTTAGAGTTCCAGCATTTATATTCAATGTCGTTAAGATGAACCAAAATGACGTCTTATACATTTCACATGGTTAGCATAACAATTATTATTGGATGAAATGAAAGTGGGGACCCAAGTTCAAAACCTGAACAAGGCTGTTAGTGTTTTATTTTGTTCTAATGCTCTTGAAACATACATAAATCAAGCTGTTCTTTCCAGCTATGGGGTCAGTAATTGGACAAACTGGAATTTTGTTATCTTTACCTGGAGGCTCACTTTCATCTCCTCAATTGTCTCATAATGACAGCCTCTGAACATAGGGAATAAGCAAAAATCACAGGGAGCAAGGTCTGGACTATAGGGAGGAACTGTCTTGATGCATATCTTGGTCAAATAATCTGTGACAAGGATGGAGTTGTGGACTGGTGCATTGTCCTGGTGGAAATGCCTCTGACCCAATTTGAAGAGTGCTGGCCTCTTCCCTAGGAATCTCTTCTTGAACTCCCTTAAAACCTCAACATAGTATTCCTTGTATGTCCAGTGGGAACCCAATGCATGTAGATCATGCCAGTGCTCTCAAAAGAAGGGATCATCAAAAGTTTATGGATGGATTTGCTCTGTCTGGCCTTCTTGGGTCTGGGAGAGCCAGCATGCTTCCACTGGGAACTCTGTCTTTTGGTCTCTGGGTTATAGCAGTAGATCCAGCTTTCATCGTAGGTCACCAGAGCATCAAGAACTGCGGGATCTGAAATGATCAGCTCAATCATCTCCCTGCTGTCATGACAACCTCTTTCTTTCTGATCTTCTTTGAGCAGCCTTGGGACAAACTTCACGCAAATCTTCCGCATCTTCAGTTCCTCGCGAATAATTGTGTGTACAGTTCCCACATTGACATCAAACTGTGCACTTATTGTCTCTATAGACACATGACGTTCCTTATCCATGAAATTCTTTATTTGGCCTATCAACTCTGGTGTTCTGACTTCCTTACTCCTCCCACACCTCTCATAATCCCTCACAGACTCCCTGCCTTCCTTGAATCTCTTATGCCACTCAAAAACTGATGCTCGATTCATGCAAGATGCTCCAAAAGCAGTCTGAAGCATTCCATACGTTTCTGTGGCATCATTTTTTCCAACTTAAAAACAGAATTTTATTCCATATCATTCTTCTAAAGTGTCCTCACGTCCAGATTGCATTTTTGAAATTCACCAGCTGTATCAATCAGGCTTTAGTAGAGTGTATTCCAATTGCTGCTGTAGCTGTTCATTTGAACGTGAACTCATCAAAATTGGTCAGTCATCTCATAAGATGTATAGCAATAACATAGTGAATTTTCAAGAGTCTACGACAATTTTAAATGCCTGTACAAAAGGAGTCTGGAAACTTATTGAAGGCACCTCATATATCTGAAAAATGTTTAGAAATATTTTCTAATCTGATATGGTTTTCAAATCGGAATTTTTGGGAAGAGTTTTTTTGTCTATCCACTGTAGATGGCCTAATATATAGAGATACCAAATTTGCTATGCATATCTATTAGATCTACAGGAAGATTTCTGTATTAAAAAGGATTTTTCTTTAAAAAGAAAGGAGAAGCTCTCATCAAAAGGAGGTCTTTAAAAATAATCTTTTGGAAAACCATGTTTGTTGTTTTACACCATAGTTTGTCAAAATTAATGATTGATGAAGATTCCTTATTGATGCTATTTAATCATATATTTCAATATTAATGTTACTGTTATGTTACACCATAGTTAAGATTCCCTATTATTTATCTGCTCTAGCAGACCTTGCGTTTTAGAGTGCTCTTTTTATATTAGTCACCAAGAGAGGACTTTCAGTTTGTCTTATTGAAGAAAGGGCCTAGAGCTTTGCAATCTTAATCCTTCCTGATTTAGTCTTTTATTTCGAGCACCGTCATCAAGAAATATTGTCTTTCTCTTCTTGAAACACAAAAATTTCATAATTATTTGACATTCTGTAATATTTCCCTTTAGTCTCCTCTACTTGTTTGTCTTTTTAACATGTGTTGGCTTAATTTTGCTTTGCTTCCTCGAATCAGTTCTAACAAGGAAATAATACTAATATTTCTCTACAAAATTAAAAATATTCACAGAACAATTTTAATTTCATATATTAATATAAAAAATATCATTAACGAATTAGGGTACCTTTGCCTTTTATAGAAAATTGGTAGGGAGTCCTTATTTATGGGCGTTATTGTACATGTGTATGTTTACCCATAAAAAATAAGTCAGTTACTATTAACATCATAAACTCTATTGATCGGCTTCTTTCTTGTACTCTATCACAAACTATTTTAACAATTAGGTTTCTGTACTCTCTACTAGCACACTATATTAACAATTCAGCTTCTGTACTCAAATGATTAGGTTTCTTGTACTCTATCACAAACTATTTTAACAATTAGGTTTCTGTACTCTCTACTAGCACACTATATTAACAATTCAGCTTCTGTACTCAAATGATTAGATTTCTTGTACTCTATCACAAACTATTTTAACAATTAGGTTTCTGTACTCTCTACTAGCACACTATATTAACAATTCAGCTTCTGTACTCAAATGATTAGGTTTCTTGTACTCTATCACAAACTATTTTAACAATTAGGTTTCTGTACTCTCTACTAGCACACTATATTAACAATTCAGCTTCTGTACTCAAATGATTAGGTTTCTTGTACTCTATCACAAACTATTTTAACAATTAGGTTTCTGTACTCTAATATCACTCTTCCTTCTCAGTTCTTTTATTACATAAAGAAATGACTTATAGTTTTCCAATTTTAGTCTCTTTCTCTTAAAATACGTAATTCAACTAAATATCTACTTTTTACAATTTTTCCTAATCCTTAGTAATTTTTCTATAAATATAAATCATTTTTAGGAAAATTCCTAAGTATCCTCATCTTTTTGATTTTAAACCAGCATCTTCATTATTTGTGTTTTAATCTTAGTTATTTAATTGAGTACCAATTAAATAATTTGGGTGCATGCTGTTTGTAACTCTACAGTAGGTATGGGTTCATGTCCCCTTTCCAGTGCAGTTTACATGGGAAAGCCTTTTAATTGGATCTGATTTCTTATTCTTGGCTTGAGATCTGTCTATTGACCCTCCCCCCTCCCCCCAAAAAAAAGGCAAAAAATTTTTTTTTAATATATCCTGTATTTTAATTTGGAATAATGTCACACAAAGAAGAAATGATATTAGCATTCTCATTTAATTTATTCTGCCATAGAATACTCATTGTAGATGAGGGCTACTGCATATTTTACTGCTGTGCGAGACACGGTACTTGACCTGCTATCTTCCAGGTCAACACTCCAATTAGCATCTTTTTTTGTTTCTCTGCTCATCTTTTCCTCCTCAGCTAAAATCTTTATCTTTATTCTACTCTGTTGTCAGAGAAGATGCTGACTGTATCCTCTATCGAGGGAAAAGATCTTCCCCACCCCACCAAAAAAGGGTATTCTGGGTTAACTGCATCTGAAGGTGAGGTTCCACTTCTAGATCTGTGAGGAGTGTGGTGTTTACTCGCAGGTCCACTGTGATTTCTTCTGTCAGGTTTCGACTCTTGGGAAGAGCTGACGTCAAGAATAAACTGGAAAATTTCAGATTAGATTATTTATTAATCTACAATTTTTTAATTCTTTAAAATGTCTTCAATTAAGTCTAGAAGATGTTTATTTAAACTGATTACATCCTTTGTCTCCCAATGAGTTCTACTACTTAGTACTTGGTGGCACAAGAGGTTATTGATTTCCTTGTTCTGCCAAGGAATTTTGCTAATGACCTCTAATACATGGTCAAACCTGATATAAATGCAAGTGAAAATTCCCCTCACAACCTCATCAGCAAATTGGCATACACATGTGGACTCCTGTCCATATGAACAGGGGGCCTTTCATCCCTAACAACCTTGTGTTACATTAAACACTACACCATAGAGCAATACATTTCTTAAACATGTAAGACTTCTCATGAAAACTTCTAATTCTCTTATACGTATTTATGCAAAACGCTTTTTCAACCATACGATGACATTCCTCATACAACTCATTCTAAGCTTTTTCTTGCATCTCATTGTACTTCTTTTATTAATTTTGTTCTAGTAATAAAATGTTATTATCTGTTCTTCATATATTTTTCTGGGATTTATTCTATACAAAGAAATAATATTTAACCCCTATTTCTCTGCAAGTAGTCCAAATTGTTACTTATATTCTTTTTGTTTGTATAAGTTATGGCTAACGAAGACATGGACAGCTATGGATAAGCTATCGGTCGTATGGAAATCAGACCTGACCGATAAAATGAAACGCAGATTCTTCCAAGTAGCGGTCGTGTCGATACTGCTGTATGGATGCACCACTTGGACGCTAACAAAATGACTGAAGAAGAAGCTAGACAGCAACTACACAAGAATGTTACAAGCAATATTAGACAAGTCCTGGCGGTAACATCCCACAAAGCACCAATTATACAGGGTGTCCTTGTGGTGTAATGGTTAAAGCGATGAACTGCGGAATCGTAGTACGCGAGTTCGTACTCCAGTCGCGCTATTACGTTCACTTTCGGGCAAATACCCTTGGGAAAGGTATGAACTCCCTTATTCTCCCTCCAGCTATGGGTAAATAGTAGGACGGACTAGGTTCTTCAGCCTTGGTGAGGCAACTAGTCTAGGAGAAGGAAAACTCTGAATTCAAAACCTGTTAAACTACACTTAAAAATTGACCTTGTGTCATATCCTGCCCGAGCAGAGGGGTTGGTAAATAGTACCAACTATTCAGTGACCTGCCTCCCATCACGAAAACTATCCAAGTTAGAGGATCCAGGCATGCAGGACACTGCTGGAGGAGCAGGGACGAGCTCATAGGTGATGTACTCCTATGGACCCCTACATATGGCTGAGATAAAGCAGGACAACCAGCTAGAACATGCATACAGCGGCTATGTGAGGATACGGGATGTAGCCCAGAAGACATGCTAGAGGCGATGAGCGATAGGGAAAAGTGGCGAGAGAGTCAGGGATATCCGTGCTAGCGGCACCACAAGGTGATGATGATGATGATGAAGTTATGGTACCGAAGTACAACAAATATACAAAGACAATATTCAGTCATTGGTATTTTAGTTTCAGTTAGAAAACATTTGACTTAATTACTTTATCATTTTCATATTAAAGAGAAAAAAAGAAGTCAGGAAATCCTATCTTTGCCCCCGCAGACTGGGCTGGGGCTCTAGAATACACCGACTGTATCTCTGCAGAAGGTTAAGCCCTCTCCCCCATGAGTGTCCTGGATATAGCATCAAACCATCTGATGGAGAGGCTCCAGCCTTGCAGATTTGGGGATTGTGGAGTATCCATTCATTGCCATTGCTCCCAGATCCACTCTGACCTGAAGTGGTAGCACCTGATAGGGTCCTACCTATGGGTCAAATAGAACAAACTGTGTGCAAACAAATGACTGATATTAAATTGTGACTGTTATATAGCAATACTTGAAACCATTTAACTGTGTTTAAAAAAAGAACTCAGGAATGTTATCTACAAAATGTGTTTACAAATCATATATATTTAATATATATGTTTAAAGAGGATTTGGCATTAAATAACCTACAATGGTTGATATGCCATAAAACCCAACCCAACCAAACCAAACCAAACATATCTTTATCCAATGTGTTTATATTAAAAGATTTTTTAAACATAAAATAAATGAAAAAAATATTAATACAGTGGCAAGGTTGAACAATTTTATTATATTGCTAGTGTATTTTGTACCGGACATTGGCATAATGGTTAGAGTGTTCACCAATGGCCCAGGAGATCTGGGTTTAATCCCAGGTTGAGTCATACCAAAGACTTTAAAAATGGTACTTGATGCCTCCTTGCTTAACACTCAGCATTATAAGATACGGATCAAGGGTAAAGTGGAGAAATCCAGGGAAAGGAGTAGCGCCCTCCCCTACACCTTGGTGTAGTAGCTATCGAAAAGGGAGCCTTCAAGTCACCCTCGACTAAAGGGAGACAACTTTACTTACTTTTACTTACTAGTGTATAATAGCCATGTTTTGCTGTGACAATTTTTTCAAGATAAATTTCAATTTGCAGTCATTAAAAAAACATGACTGTGAAAATTATTTGTATTAGATAGGAATACTTGAAACTATATGACTGTGCAAATTATTTGTATTAGATAAGAATACTTGAAACTATATGACTGTAAATTATTTGTATTAGATAGGAATAGTTGAAACTATATGACTGCAAATTATTTGTATTAGATAGCTATACTTGAGACTTTATGACTGTGTAAATTATTTGTATTAGATAAGAATAGTTATAGTTGTTTACAAATGATTATCGTCAAGTACTTGAAACCATGTAATTGTGTATGAATTATTTGTATTAGATAGGAATACTTGAAACTATGTAATTGCTTACAAAAAATAGAAACAAAAAACTGACTTTAAATAACCCAACAAGAACCCTCAAGCCATAAATGCAACCAGTGAATTAACTTCTGCTGTGGTCAGTTTAATAATTATTGTCTCCATTTCTATATGGTACAAAAATGTATCTTCACAATCATTTTAAACAGATTACCAGGTTATTATTTGAAACAATGTAATTTGATCCATTTATTAAGTTTAAGTCATTGGCTTCTAAGTTAAATCTAATTCAAATAAAAGTTTTTTGTTGTCTAAGTTTAATCCTAAACATAAGTACTTTATTTACTGTATTTGATGACATGAAAGACCTTATCATTTACATTTAATATTACAATATGATATTAAACTTATAATTAGCCTGTCTACTTAGAGGTTTCTAATAAAAGAAATAACTAATTTGATAGTATATAAGACTGATGATGTGTGGCTTCTGAATAAGCATTTAGCTACTTTGCATATAGAACCTGGGTAAGTGAAATAACTAATTTGATAGTATATATGTAGAACGCCTAGCTACTGACTACAAGTGTGTTTCGTATTTCAACAATATATTACCTACCTTCATTTACATTTCATATTACAATATTTTGGTTTCAGTTAAAAGTACAAATTCTGATGGTATCTGAATAAATATTAGTTTAGCAGATATGGGAATTTTGCATATAAAACCTGGAAGATATTTTTTGAAAAAAAAAAAAAAAAAATTCGGAAGGGATGCCATATACTAATGAAGTTACAATAACCTATCATTCTCTGTCTATTATTCATGTCTTCTTATTGGTTCTTAAGGGAAATAACTAATTTGATGCTTTATAAGACCTGCTTTTATTTACATTTAACATTACCATATTATGGAGTTTGTATTGATGCTCTATGGCATTTGAGTAAATATTAGCTCATTATACAAAAACTTTATGTATAAGAACCAGAAGATGTTTTTAAAAAATAAAAGAAATGCAAGTGTCTTATATGCCATCAAATATTATGATGTTGCAATAGGCCCAGCTGTCTACTTAGATGTTTTCAAAAAGGGAAATAACTAATTTGATGGCATATAGTTTATATTTGGTCTTTTTATCTTTTCATTCAAACGAGAAGTTAAGGGTCCATTATTTTTCTTAGTTCACATCCGTCTCCCTATCCTCCTTCTTTACCTCTTCACTGTCTCATTCCATTCATATCATTTCCAGTTTAGGCATATTTAATTTATCATGTTCATATCTACTATCTATCTGTCTAATTCTATTTATAACCTGATTCTGATCATATCTTTCTATCTATCTCTCTATTTCTGTTAGATGTGAATTGAATTAGATAGAGAGGGTGTCCTCCTCGTGGTGTAATTGTTAAAGTGAGGGACTGCAGAATCATAGTACGCAAGTTCGTACTTCAGTCGCGCTATTACGTTCACTTTCGGGCAAATACCCTTGGGAAAGGTATGAACCCCCTTATCCTCCCAACTCTGGGTTAAATAGTACCACTACTGTTCTTCTAGGAGAATAACTTTGGCATTGGGGGTGTCCTCGTGGTGTAATTGTTAAAGTGAGGGACTGCGGAATCATAGTACGCAAGTTCGTACTTCAGTCGCACTATTACGTTCACTTTCGGGCAAATACCCTTGGGAAAGGTATGAACCCCCTTATCCTCCCAACTCTGGGTTAAATAGTACCAGTACTGTTCTTCTAGAAGAATGGCTTTGGCATTAAATAACCTGCAAAGGTTGATATGCCATTAAACAAAGAAACCAAACCAAACCGATTTAGATAGTAGACAGGAACAATAGACTGACAGAGATAGATATGATCAGAAAAAGAATCTATTTTATATCTATCTATCTATCTATCTAATTCTGTTTGATATGAAGAGAATTTGATTGTAGACATAAATAATAGACTGATAGATAAATCTAATAAGTATGAGATAGATATATCTTGATCTTCTGATCATATAGAAGAGAAGCTGACAGTTACCAAGTGCTCTCCACTGTTTCTACACCATTTTAACATGTGTATGTGTATATATATATATATATGTGTGTGTGTGTGTGTGTGTGTGTGTGTGTGTGGTAATTTACTAAGCTTTTTTGCTTAGATGTGGCACAAGGCCATATGAATGGGGCACTCATTGAGACTTGAACTCACTTGTGTAGGTTTGCCTGTCTAGCTTGCTAACCATTACGCTACCAGATGCGCCCATGTGTGTGTGTATATATATATATATACACACACACACACACACACACACTGCTGTGTCTGTTTATCTGGATCTTAATTCGACATAAAATTATGTCTTCAAAACAACTACTTCTTCCTGTCTGAAGCAGCTATCTTGGTAAGCTGTTATATAAATTAACGCATTTTTTATAGAATATATTAAAAAATTTCATATTAAAAAATGAAATAGGTTCTTAGAAAAAAAAAAAGAGTTACTCATTTTCAATCTTATTTTTTTAATAAACTGTTGTTGTTGTTTTTTTTAAGATGATTGTTTTGTTGATAGCTTTTATAATTATTCTCAACCGCAATCGTGTTATGATCAAGTCTGATCTTCTTATGGAATGGCAATGTTAGCCTTATTAGAACTAAATTATTCCCAATTAAGATAAATATATTTATCTATAAAATTGAACTACTTTGGAGTTTGGGCTGAAAAGTTTATAACAAATTTGCTGTTGATAACTTTTTTGAAGAATGGGATCCAAGCACTGCAACATTGATGGAAGAAGTGTGTAGTCAGCAAAAGGGAATGTGTTCCTAAATAAACCTCATTTGGTCACATTCTATGAACATATCTTATTCAGTTTATGAAGTAGGCAACTCTCGTTCATCATAAAATTAAATCTTCAAATTTTCCATTTGATTTTAAAGAATTTGATATATCATTTAATTTTTGTGGATTATTTTCATTGTTATAGATCAAAACTTAAAAAAAGAAATCAATGATGATTTATCTGAAAATAGCATTTATATAATATTCATTGTAGAAGTCACGACTCTAACGTGCAGAATAAACAACAAGAACAAGAACTTACCGGTTCAACAGACCCAGCTGGCAGACAAAAAGTAAAATAGGTGATAACCCAATACCGAAATTGTAACATATTAAGCAAACAAGTGTATACACACACTAATATACCCATTCACTGGACCATCAGCCAATCACTGTCCAGAGAATGGACTTTGCCACTTGAGAGCAATGGAATGCCCTAATGTCCACATAATCTCGCCTCAAGTTATAACATTGCTTTTTTATGCAAATGAGTATTTACTCACTGCTAACGAGCATTACGCATGAATTCCAACATTCATCTTCATAAAATTATTGGGCATGGAATTTCCATGAGATTTCAGTCGACACTCCAATTCTATTCTTTGTGATCAAAGTTACAATTTACTTGTGTTGTATACTATATGTATACATATACAAACCACACAATACAAAACACAGGTGACTCCGTTGTTTCAGGTACGAACGGTTTATTAATTACTTTACTTCGGTTCTTCGAAATGAGGGGAGAGACACAATTCTTAAAAGTCTTTCAAAATCATACTATGCTAACAACACCCCCAACCATCGGCACATCTCGTGGTGTTTTAGATCTCAATTCATCTTCACTGGTCGGGATCTGAAACGGTAGAAAACTCAACTCATTGGCAGAGAACTCAATTGTCTGCCTACATGGTCCAATGTCAACCTTCAACTGACTCTTTTTCAAACTCCTCAAATTCTCAGGACCATCGTTTCCGGGCATGACATCATCCACACTCCAGCCCATTTCCTATCTGGGGTTTATTATGACTATTGCGATTGTCATGTCCTTTGCGAGCGAGCGTAAAACTGTACCCAATGTCTGTGCACCTGAACTAAGAGCCGAATAGTTCAAAGCCCAACCAAACTGAATGATAAAATATAATTAACGAAAAATGATTAATATAAAAAAATCATTCTGTAATTATATAACACTTGTATTCTCATTATCCAGATATTTTGAATTACTATCCTGGGCAGTCCGCTCAGCTGGGGTTGTAAAATACGTCAACTGCATTCCTGCAGGGAAGTAAGACACCCCCCCCAAGTGTCCTGGATATATGAAATTAGACCATCTGATGGTGAAGCTCCAGCCTTGCAGATTCGGGGAATGTGGAGTATACCTTCATTACCATTGCTCCCAGGTCCACTCTGACCTGGAGTGGTAGCACTTGATAGGGTCCTATCTATGGGTCAAATAGAACAAACTATGTGTGCAAACTAATGGCTGATATTAAATTGTGACTGTTATATAAGAATACTTTAAACTGTTTACACAGTTGGCTAGGGCTGTAGAATGCACCAACTGCACCTCTGCAGAGGAATAAGACCCTCCACCACCAACGAGTGTCCTGGATACGACACTAAACAATCTGATGGTGAAGTTCCAGTGATGCTAGAGGTTTGAAGAATGCAGAGTACCCCTTCAGTGCCTTCGCTCCCAGGTCCACTGTGGCCCGGAGTGGTAGCACCTGATAGGGTCCTATCTATGGATTAAATAGAACTAAACTGCGTACTTATGCTAAACAGAACTGTTTGACTAAACTGAATAGCTTGAAATAGAAATGTTTTTGACAGTTAAACTGTGTACTTATATTTCAACTGCATACTTATGCTAACTGAATTGTTTGAAATAGGGCTGTTTTTGAAATTGAAACTGTAGTTACGCTAAACTGAATTGTTTAATATAGAACTGTTTTGACATTTAACTGTGTGTAAACAAAATCTATACTTATAATAAACTGAATTGGTTGAATTAGATCTGTTTGACGATACTAAATAGCTTGAAATAGAAATGTTTTTGACAATTAAACCGTGTTCTCATGCTGAATTGAATTGTTTGAAATAGAACTGATTATTTCTATAAAAATGGATTTGGCATTGAATAACCTACAAAGGTTGATATGCCATAAAATGCAAACAAACCAACCATTTAGCTGTGTGCAAAAAAGAGCTCATGCTCCTTTAAGAGTGTTTACAAAGTGTTGTTGTATATTGATCCTTGACCAATCCATAAATCAGAGATTCTCTAAACTGGACACACCTGTGAAAATAAGCGGAAGCAGTAACATGGTTGATAAGAAATTGTGGGCTCGATGAAATGATATATTCAGATGCCCGTGTGAGGGTCTCAGTCAGTTGGAGGTCAGTGTGAGTCTTCAGTCAGTACCAGCTTGTAGTCACTGAGTTTGCCCTGCTGAGGTAGCAGCCAATAGTGGCCCTCTGGTTGAGTATCTCCTGGCTGAAGAGCAGAATATGTGCCAAGTGGGGTCTTGAAGATAATACAGCATGGTAGGGTCAAGAGAAGAAGAAGTGATGGGTCAATATAGCAGTCTTTGTCTGTCTGTCTCTCTCACACCACAGAAATTTCAACCCCTTTCAAGAATAAAGTGTGAGAGTTATATTTTTATAACAAAGTGTTATGGTCATTCCTCCCTCCATATATATTCACTCATTATGGATATATAACAGTGCATTTACAAATCATAAATATATATGTATATCTACTGGATTTGGCATTAAATAACCTACAATGGTTGATATGCCATACAACCCAACCAAAGCACACCAAACTGTCCTGGTTTGGTTTGGTTTGGTTTCTTTGTTTAATGGCATATCAACCTTTGTAGGTTTGCCAAAGCCATTCTCCAAGAAGAACAGTAGTGGTACTATTTAACCCAGAGCTGGGAGGATTAGGGAATTCATACCTTTCCCAAGTGTATTTGCCCGAAAGTGAACGTAATAGCGCAACTGGAGTACGAACTTGCGTACTCCGATTCCGCAGTTCATCGCTTTAACCATTACACCACGAGGACACCCCCAAAACTGTCCTGGCTATTGCCACTAATGTGGGGAAACTCCAGTTCTGGAGCTCTGAGTGTGGAGGACCCCCCCCTCATTGCCATTACTCCCAGATCCACTCTGACCTTGTATTGCTGAGTGTTAAGCAAGGAGGTATCAAGTACCATTTTTAAAGTCTTTGATATGACGTGACCTGGAATTGAACCCAGGTCTGGTCTCCCGGACCATTGGCGAAAGTTGACCAAATGTTAAATTTAGCTGCTACAAATTCTAAGAAGTCAGTAGGTATTATCCAAGAGAAATTATTTCTCCAGAATTTCATAGCGTATGTTACACACAAATAATTACAGTACAACTAACAGGTGATTTCAATCCGAGCAAGATGCCCAATACATATGTGCTTATCACAAATCTAAGCAACACTGTTTTTTAGGGAGCTTTGCATAGTGTAATGGTTAAGGAGCCAGAAGAACAGATTACATGTATGCAAGTGTATATGTACAAGCAAAATATTGTATACATGCATATATCAATGTTTTATTTTAACTGATTTGGTTTATTCAATGACCCCCCCCACATCAATTATTTAATGCCAAATTTAATTAATTTGTAATGTTTAATTTTAGTAATTTACTAAGCTTTTTGCTTAGATGTGGCACAAGGCCATATGAATGGGGCACCCAATGAGACTCGAACTCACTCTTGTAGGTTTGCTAGTCAAGCTTGCTAACCATTATGCTACCCGAGGTGCCCTGTTTAATTGTAATTATATCAATATTTTCAATGTTCCATTGCAATCATTTTTTTGCTTATACTTTTTTTTGTCTATAATAATAGTAATCATTAGTTTGTTTTTTCAGTTATATGGTATCAAGTATTCCTAATATTAATCATTTGCACACATTTATATGGCAACCCAGTTGGATGGTGTTTGGTTTGGTTTCTTTGTTTAATGGCATATCAACTCTTTTTAGGTTATTTAATGCCAATGCCATTCTCCTAGAAGAACAGTAGTGGTACTATTTAACCCATAGCTGGGAGGATAAGGGGGTTCATACCTTTCCCAAGGGTATTTGCCTGAAAGTGAACGTAATAGCATGACTGAAGTACGAACTCGTGTACTACGATTCCGCAGTCCAACGCTTTAACCATTACACCACGAGGACACCTCCGTTGGATGGTGTGTAAAATACACTAAATGCATCTTTACAGAGAGGTAAGACCACCCCACTCAACAATTGTCCTGGAAATGACACTAAACTATCTGATGGTAAGGCTCCAACCCCAGAGCTTTTTCATTGCCATTACTCCCAGGTCCACTCTAACCTAAAGTGAAAATTCCTTTTAGGGTCCCATTTTTGGGTCAAATAGAACTATATAATCATTATCTATGCTTGAAACCATCTGTGCACAAACAAATGACTGTTAAATTGAATTATTAGTATTATATAGCAATACTAGTTATATATTGCAATACTTGGAGTCATTTAACTGTATGCAAATGAATGAGTTATGGCTTAATTAAAAATTGTTACCTAAAAACTATTCCTTTCCAAATCTTACTAAATATGTATTAACAGGATTTAGCATTAAATAACCTAAAAGGATTTATTGACTGAAAAACACAACCAATAAACCAAAATTTATATTGTTTCAAGTATTCCTATCAAATACTCATAATTTATAAACAATTATATAGTTTCAAGTAACTATTCCTATTTAATAATAATAATAATAATAATAATATTGTTGGTAAACAGTTATATAGTTTCAAGGATTCCTATTTGAGACAAACAAATATCAAGCCAGTGTAGTAGCTATTGAAAAGGGAGCCTTCTGGTTGCCAACTTTACTTTACTTACATTATGTGTTAGAACACAAAATTTACTCAGTATTTAGAGCAAACACAGAGACATGTTCACACCAAAATGCAATGAGCTTGTGACAAAAAATAAGCTCATATTGTGAGAAACAAAATTATAAGCACACACATTTCAGTGGATATTTCTCTGTAATGGTGTTAAACATTAATTTGGATTATGGATATAATTTAATTTTGGTCCGCCTGTCCTGGATACAGTGTGGCATGTGGCTGGGAATAAGTTAATTATATAGTTCTTGTGTATAATCTGCCCTTCTTCCTTTCAGGCTAAAAGGCTGGAAAAATAGTGCATCTTCTACACAAATAATTAAGATAATTGTTACACGAGATTAGCTTGCCAAACATTACACTGTAATGAAGTAGCATTACATATACATGTGTGTGTGTGTGTGTATATATATATAAAATCATTATCATTATAAGGCTCTTTCTGTCCTCTGTAGAAGTCAGACTTTGCTTTTGTTTATTAAACATAGGGAGCCATGAGCCTTTATCTACCATGCTGCAGTCCAGTTGGTTGGAGTTGTACAATATACTGACTGTATTTCTACAGAGGGGTAAACTCCCACCAAAATGAGTGTCCTGGATATGACATTAAAACATCTAGTGGTGAGGCTTCAGCCTTAGAGTTAGGGGAATGTGGAGTACCCCTTTATTGCCATTACTCCCAGGTCCACTCTGATCTGGAGTGGTAGCACCTGATAGGGTCCTGTCTATGGGTCAGATACAAAAAAAACTGTGTTTGCAAACAAATGACTGATGTTAGATTGCGACTGTTATATAGCATTACTTGAAACCATTTAACTGTGTGCAAACAAAAAAAAGCTCAGGTTCATTTTCGATTGTTATTTACAAAATGTGTTTACAAATCATATATATATATTTGATGTATATGTATAGAGGATTTTGCATTAAATGACCTGCAATAGTTGATATGCCATTAAACCAAACCAAACAAATCTACCATGCTGGCATATATGTTGACAGGAAGTTTAGACTCAGAGTGTTATTCTCCTTGACTGGTTGTCCCGACAAGGCCAGAGAACCCAACCAGCTGCCCTGCTATTTTTACCCAAAGCTTGTAAAAGTTAGCACAATGTAGACAAAAATATTTTACAGTGGGCAATACCATATCTTTCTACTAGTCGTAATATTTGATTAGAAAATCAACTCCATATTTAAAACACATTCAAATAGTAATTATTATATTAATCCCTAATATGTTGGTGTCAAAAGTTTTAACACCTTCATATTGGAGCTTAGAATATGCAGACTGCATTCCCTGCAAAGGGTTAATACCTGCTTCAAAAAGGGTTCGCCTAAACTGCATCGGATGGTGAGGCTCCAGTTCTGGAGATCTTGGAAATGTGAAGTACCCCTTCAATGCTATCACTCTCAGGTTCTCTCTGACCTAGAGTGGTTGTACATTAGGGTTCCATATAACGGTGAATTATTGATCTGTTATGAAATTATTGGTATTAAATAGTAATAGTTGAAACTATGTAACTGATTACAAACAAATGATGATTATTGAATAGAAATAATTACGTGAAACAATATAAGTAAGTAAAATTGGCGGCCATAGTCGAGGGCAACCTGAAGGCTCCTTTTTTAATAGCTACTACACCAAGGTGTAGAGGAGGGCGCTACTCCTTTCCCTGGAGTGCTCCACTTTACCCTTGATACGTACCATTTATTGCTGAGTGCTAAGCAAAGAGGTATCAAGTACCATTTTTAAAGTCTTTGGTATGACTCAACCTGGGATTGAACCCAGGTCTCCCGGAACACTTGAAAACATAACTATGTGTTTAATTTTTTGTATTAGATAGGAATACTTCATACTGTATAACTGTGTACAAATTATTTGTATTAAGAATAATAACTTAAAGCTATAATTGTTTATTAAGGATTGATATTATTTGTTACTTGAAAACATAACTGTGTGCAAACAAATAACAATTACTCAATAAAAATAATTACTTGAAACCATACAATTATTTGTATTAGATAAGAATACTTGAAATCATATAACAGGATGCAAAAAACTCTCACAAAACAACCAGACACAAAATGTTAACATAAATGTACAATGAATGCAATTCCCTAACCTCGAGGCATAAAATGATCCTAAACTGATTGACTTGCCATTAAAATCAATCAATCAAAAATTTTTTTATTGTAACATCCTTATTAAATTGTTAATAATTGTGTTGACTCACATCTCTTATGAAATGGTTCTGTGTCTGTAGAATTAATATTGTGTTAGGAGTAGGTTAACTGAACTGGGCCAATCTATGTGTATCAGTTAAACTTATGGTATTAAATGCTATAGATTAGATTTATCCAAATTATTTCTTTTTTTCTTTCTTAACAGATTCATCTAGACCTGTGTGTGTGTGTGTGTGTGTGTGTGTGTGTGTGTGTGTGTGTGTCTGTCTGTCTGTCTGTCTGTCTTTAAATGCAACAGGTGCTCTTGCTTTTGGCTCTTGGGTTTCTGTCTGTCTTTATCATTGTCCGTTTCAGGAGTAGATCATCTGCTTCAAAAACACATGACTAAACAGAGTGTGTTATTTTTTTTTTTTTTTTTTTTTTTTTTTGCAAAGTGATTAAAAAATATATTCAAATACATTTAATTTCTGTCAAGCAAAATTCTTTTATTTGCCAGGATTTTGAATGTACTCCTAATAGCGGAGCATGATACATTTTTCTTAATTCATCAATGATTGTGGTCTTTATGAAAAAAATTAATAGTTTAAATAGATGTGGGAACAAATAAAATAGAAATGCTGCCAAAATATATTCATGGTATATTTATAGAAAAAAAAAAATTAAAATCTGCAAATCCACTTGCCAAATTTTGCATCAACATACAATTTGAAACAGAATGAGAATCCTGAGATATATACATATATATATATTAAAGAATAGATATTTACTTTTCAACATATATGATTCCTTAGCAATGCATTTGATTCATTGGTTAATATTAGTCACACAGATCAAACATTATACTGAGTAGTTACAGATAATAATTCAGCTAATATCTATATCCTAGGCTACCAATTTATTGATGGCCCTTCATATATATATATATATATATATACACACACACACATATATATATATATATATATATATATACTTGAACAAATTTACAGCAATGAAATGATAAAATTTTTGTCTGTCATAGATTTTTGAATTTTTTCTTATATTACTTTCCTATCTCTATAGAAAATAATTTTAGTATCCTTATAGGAAAAAAAAAAAAATTAAAGAGGCACTTTGTAAATTATCAAGTCCGATATAAGTGCCTCCCGGGAAGAGAACTAAAAGATTTACTTTGGTATATTTATTTTTAGACGTACTAAACATTCACAACGCTATTTATATAAAAATTCTTGCACATTTTTTTCTAACCTA
>OY757944.1:33791098-33806098 GCA_963585895.1 Sepioteuthis lessoniana
TGAAAAGGGAGACTTCTGGTCGCCCTCGACCTCAGTCGGCCAACTTACTTACTAAGATAAGTTAGGACCATTTATAACCATTTCATATTTAGTCTGGTATCCATTAGCAACAGATGCGGTGTTTTTTTTTTCATTCGGCCACAAGCTTCTTTTTGATGCTGAGTTTCCTTTTTTTTTTTTTTAAATAATTTTGAGATTTAAAAGTTACCCACAATTCAGTCTGAATCCCCTACCAGGACATGAGAGGGTTAAGACGTCAAGTTAAATATTCTCGCAGACAAGAGGTTGAGAGTTCAATCTCTGGTCCCGGTTCCGCTATCGGTGAAAAAGGTAAAAGTGGCTGATGCGTGGTACCCCCAAGGCATGGACAGAGGAATGAGAACTGTCTACCCTCCGTGATTCAAATAAAAAGGATAAATTCGGAATTCATAGAAGATTAACGAGTATAGCAAAAAGTATCTGAAGAAGGCCGGAGTGTAGAGCGGCTGAAACTTGGTGAGTATAGCAATCAAGATGAGTATCTCTGTTCGAAATAGGTAGACAATAGTTGGAACAACGACTTATCTTAAAAATGCAGATCGATACAATTTGGCCTTTGTAAAACTTAGACAACTATTTTTTAGCCATTAGCAAAGGACTAATCCCAAATTAGGATATCAAATAAAAGAAATATATTTCTTTTTTTGATGGTTTGGGTGGTTGCTTGGGTTTTATGGCATATCAACCTTTGTAGGTTATTTAACGCCAAATCCATTTTAAGAAAATAGTTCTATTTCAAACAATTCAGTTTTACGCAGTTTAATTGTCAAAAACATTTCTATTTCAAGCTATTCTGTTTTGTCAAACAATTCAGTTTAGCATAGGTATACTGTTAGTTCTATTTAACCCGTAGATAGGGCCCTATCCGGTGCTACCACTCCGAGCCAGAGTGGAACTGGGAGCAATGGCAATTAAGGGGTACTCCGCATTTCCCAAAGCCCCAGCATTACTGGAACCTCCCCATCAGATTGTTTGGTATCATATCTAGGACACTCATTGGGGTGGGGGCTTACTCTTCTGCAGAGGTGCAGTCAGTGTATTCTACAGCCCCAGCCTGCTGGGCAATTCTTTCTTTTTTGATATTTCTGAGAATTTTCGTCTTTTTTAAAAGAAAGATATGACTTTTCGCCACAACTAAGGGAACTTTGACAATAATAACCAAGGAAAATAATCACTTCCTCTGTTTGTCTAAGCCATTGGAGTTTTATGAAAATTTGAGGAAATAAAAATTTGCAGGACACGTGAAAAAACAAAAAAACAAAAACAAAAACAACAAAAAAAAAAAAAACCGAAAAAATCAAGCGGATATATTTAAACAAAAAACTATGGATATTTATCCGACCCTTCTTCAGGTCAGTTGAAAACAAACGCTGATGTATTGTTTAAACGGCCAACTTTTCCCGATATATAGGTTTACCCAAGGTTTTTTGTATAGTTTCTTAAAAATCAATCATTAATTTAACATCACTAATATCATCCCTCACAGTCCTGATGATGGTTCATTAAAACCGAAACGCTATAGTGTCGACTTTGCTTCTCAATAAATCTTCTGCTTAGATTAACTTGTTATCAATTTTTTTTAGCTATATTGTCGAATTATTCTCCATTATTTACTTATATATATATATATATATATATATATATATATATATATATATATATATATATATAATAAAATGAATAAATTCACAAGTAAATTTAATATTATAGACTTTTATTTTCTATAATTTTGCCTTACGACTGTTTCAGATTTTATAGTCATCGTCAAGAGATTTATAATGGTTAGGGCAGTTTTTCGGGATTTTATAGTGGCGATTGTTAAAAGCCCAAACGACAGCCCTAGGCCTTCTGAAGATGACTATAAAGTCTGTAACATGTGTAAAGTTATAAAAATAAAATCTAAAATACCAAATTTATTTGCGGGTTTATTCATTTTATAATATCCATTTTTTCTCGTTGGGCCAACAGAAAAAAAACAAATTATATATATATATATATATATATATTGTTTGTTTGTCCAAAGGGAGAAAAATATTTTAAAATGAATAGGTCCACGAAGAGATTTATATTATTTTAATTATTTATTTTCTCTTTCTTTCGCCTTTTTCTAGCTCCTTGCTAATTTCAGAGAATATTCTCTGAAGATAGCAAGAAGCTAGAAACATGTTTAAGAAAGAACGAAATAAATAATTAAAAAATATAAATCTCTTTGTGGACCTATTCATTTGAATATATATATATATATATATATATATATATATAGATGTCATCATTAAAAGCTCTAAGTACAAAATAATTTTTCTTAAATCCACATGTAGACCTCTTTAGACTGACCAAAATGCAGTTGAAGTACTTCCTCAGAAATATCCCGACTCCCATTCAGCATGAGTACACCATACTGCTTGTTGATAGAATTATTGAAATTGTTCTATGCTGATGCCGAGAAAAAAGATTTTGATTTTGAAAATTTCGAATCTAAAATTATCAACCTTCTCCACAAACATAGATTGCAAATCAAAGAAACTGCAAATCAAAGAGACTGACCTGACGAGGCAAGCAAACTATTAATTCATTTTAGATTTCAACTTGCTGTGCTGTCCAGTATTTGAGCACTTTTCTGATTTAAGAAGAAAAAGCTTTTATCATACAGATTGCAAAAGCAGAATATTAAATGATTTTTAAAACATTATTTCTGATTAGTCCAATTTTTGAAAGACAAAAAACAAAACAAAAGAGCAAAAAAAAAAAAAAAAAAAAAAAAAAAAGAAAACGTGATAAATCTAAATTTTCATGATTAGTTTAATCATTCAAGCACTTTTTTAAAAATCAAAATTCAGCCCAATATGAGTGAGCAAGAAAAAGAAACAACTAAAAATCTATGATTTGCTTAACGCCGAAATCAAACCAAAGTTTCTTTGTCTACCTTATGCATAGGAAAGAATTCTTTTTTTTTTTACAGTGAAAGAGTTTTTTAAGGGAAAGGCGGAGCGGGCGATTGAACAAAAGACGAAAAGAAGGTTTTTTTTGAACTGTTCTCGCTAAAACGATTAAGAAGGACTCTACCACGTCAATAAGAAAGAATGCTAATGAATCTAAAATCCATGAGAAAACTGTGAGGACAGCAATTAAACAAAATCTAATCTCAGACCGTAACCCCCTTGATTACGCTATATGGAGCGTTTTAGAAAACTTAATAAATACAACTTCCCATCCAGATATTGGTTCACTTAAGACTGCTATTGTGAAGGAATGGAATAAAATGTCTGAAGAATTTCTTTTAAAGGCATGCAAATCGTTTCGAAGGCGTGCTAATATAATAATTAAAAAAAAAGCGGTGGCTATATTGAGTAAATTTACTCTTTTGTGTCTACCTTCTTATTTTTTTGTCTATTTTTCAAAATTAAAATTAATCTTGTTTTATTATCGAGTCGTTTATTATTAAACTAGAATATTCCTAATTTTGCGTCCGCTCCCTGTAATTTGTTCATTTCACAATGTGTATATATATATATATATATACAAAGTGAAATATATAGTTTTACCTATACTACATCAAAATCATGAAAGTAAAAGTCCGCTCCCCGGATGGAGACACAGACTACTTCGTCATTGTAGCAGATGTGCTGCAAGGAGACACATTAGCCCCATACCTCTTTATCATCTGTCTAGACTACGTGCATAGAACGTCTATTGATAAAATGAAAGACTACGGCTTCAAGTTGACAAAGGAAAGAAGCAGAAGATACCCCGCACAAACAATTACGGACGTGAACTATGCTGAAGACATAGAGCTTCTAGAAAATACATCCACCCAAGCCGAAGCCCTGTTACATAGTCTGGAACGAGCAACTGTTGGCATAGGCCTCCATGTCAACGCAGACAAGACGGAATACATGTGCTTTAATCAAAAAGGCGACATCTCCACACTAAACGGTAGCCCTCTGAAACTAGTAGACCTACCCAGGAAGCAGTGTCAACTTAGAATTACATCAAAACGCAACTAGCAAAGGCATGGACAGCTATCAATAGACTATCGGTCATATGGAAATCAGACTTGACCTATAAAATAAAACGCAGTTTTTTCCAAGCAGCGGCCGTAGCGATACTGCTGTATGGATGCACTACATGGACGCTAACTAAATGTATGGAGTAAAAGCTTGACGACAACTACACAAGAATACTGCGAGCAATATTGAACAAGTCCTGGAGACAGCACCCCACAAAGCAGCAGCTGTACGGCCACTTACCACCCATCACGAAAACTATCAAAATTAGACGAAACAGACATGCCGGACACTGCTGGAGAAGTAGGGACGAATTCATAAGCAACAATGTAGACTTGGAGCCCTACAGGAAGCGATGGACGATAGAGAAGGGTGGTGGGATATATATATATATATATATAAGTTAAAATAGCATAAACACAGAGCCAATGGTACTTGGTAACTGTTACTTTCTCATCTTTGCCAATTTCAATTTATACACTATATCAATGTTACTGGGCACCCTTTATTTATGAATATAGACAACGACATTTGCAATATATATATATTTATATATGTAAACAATGGATTGTAATCCGACAATGTGTAAAGAAAAATTGATAACAAGGTGATCCAAGTAGGAGAGATTTATTGAGAAGCAAAGTCGACACTATAGTGTTTCGGTTCCAATCAATCATCATCAGGACCGTGAGGGATGATATTAGTGATGTTAAATCAACAATGGATGTGTAAAAAGTGCAAAATATAAAAACCTTGGGAAAATATGTACAACAATAAAAAGTTGGCAGTTTATGACAAGAAAAAGTTGGCCGTTTGATTAATGAATCAGCGTTTGTTGTTTTAAATGATATCATTTGACTTATTAGGAATATCGTGTAAAATTTATGTTCCGTTTGTTTATTGAGAAAGATTTCGAATCATTCCTTGTTTTTGACGAAGTTCAAATCCTATAAGTCTGGCTTTTTCAAATGTATATGGGTCGGAAAATTTAAATTCACGAATATAAGTTTCAAGTTATTGACGTAAATGATCCAGGAAAATATGCTGAGATGGACGAAGAACGCTGGACATACTGGTAGGTATGATTTTTTCTTGTAGTTGGTTGGTAAAGTCTTCTTGTTTTTGAAGGAATGAGCAGTGAAGAGCAGGCCGTTTGATTAATGAATCTTGTCATAAATAGCCAACTTTTTCTTTTTTACACATCCATCGTTGATTTAACATCACTAATATCATCCCTCACAGTCCTGATGATGGTTCATTAGAACCGAAACGCTATAGTGTCGACTTTACTTCTCAATAAATCTCTCCTTCAACTTGGATTACCTTGTTATCAATTTTTCTTTTCATATATATATATATATATATATATATATATGGTGTGTCAGAAATGCCTCCTATATTCTAAACTGTTGTCTGGGTGATGCAAGTGATAATAGTGACTAATTTTCTTTTTTCTTTTTCCTTTTTTTAATACGAGCAGTTATAAACTTAGATGTGTCTTAGCTATTGAAGCGTATTTTAAGACTGGGGAATCTGTAATATCTGCACAGAGAGCTTTTTGTTCTCATTTTATGTTTCGCTAGAATGATGCTGTCCCGGATAGAAAATCAATGCTTCAATCGGTTAAAAATACGATCCTGATCAGCATCATTCCGACGTAACATGTAATGCACGAAATGCTCGAAATGTGTAGATATAACAGATACACTAGTCTTAAAATAAATTTCAACAGCAAATGCACAGTATGCACCTGTTCAAGCCATGATCATGACTGATCGGATCTTAAAAAGAAATGATGAGAGATTAGTTAGATGGAGCTACCATTGCCGTATGCATAAGTTCACTTGCTGTACACAGATATTAGTTTAGAGTGTGGGAGTTGTTTCTGCCACACCTTGTATATATATATATATATATATATATATATATATATATATATATATATATATATTCATTCTGAGTTAGGATAAATAGGTCTCAACGTGTGTTCGTGTGCATATGTAGATCTTTCTCTAGTGGAATTACGTACGCTTAAAAGAACGTTTTAGTAAAATGGCCGCCTGTTACGTGTAGACAAAACAGTTTTCATCTACCAATAGAAATCCGGGAGCAATTTTACCTTAAAAAAAAAAAAAAAAACAAAAAGAAAAAATGACCAATTCTTCGGCACGTTTGTTAAATCGTGTACCAGTCTCCTGTGCCCAGCGTATATCTCAGAAAAGGACATTTAGGCGATTATTATTTCTACATTTTCTTTTATCAATTCTGCACGTATTCTTTGACTGCCAAAAGAAAGTTATTGTTCGCATATAAAATCACAAATCATTACCAAATAAGTTCAGTAAACTCCTTCAAAATTGACACATTATTCTTTTCCTTCCGTTTAAAAAAATATTCAAGAAAAACAGACGACAGTCTATACTGGTAAGGGACGCTTTTAATTAAGTCGTACCGAAACGTATTTGTTGATATTCAAATCAGTGTATTATTGTTGATTTTACAAGCATTGTCTGCTCTGCTAAAAGTTAAGCATGTTATCTTTCTCCATAGCCAATTGCTTTGGAGAGAAGTGAAAATTCGTGTGCAGGTCTCATTGCATATTACCATAATTTACCTGTATTTCAGAGTGGATTTTAGCTTTGCGAACGCGCGTACACACACACACACACACACACACACACACACACATATATATATATATATATATATATATGACGTATCTGTAGAATATGTGCTTACCTGAGAACTGAAAATCGTGAAACCCTGGGTCGTGAGTTTTTATCCTGTTTTACATCTGTTTTTACAAGTGAAATATATTGAAATATTATTCTGTATTTTCGTGCATTGAGCACAAAATATTTTACAGATTAAAACTGGTTTTATTATTAAATTCTAATCATCTCTCTCTCTCTCTCTCTACAGCATTATCCAGGAGCGATGACCAATAGGGATGGATGGCGAGAGAGAGAGAGAGAGAGAGAGAGAGAGAGTTAAATGAAGCCGTACCGACAGCACGAATTTCCTTGACTCTGATTGAAGACAGCCCCCGACCGTAATATTACATATGAAGTGAGTGAGGGAGAGGCTCGCTGTGATTGGATATACTAATCACGTCAGGAGCCCAGAAGTCTTGGCGTAAAAATCTCAAATCCAGTCAGACAGGTTCCACCAGACGTTCCGTGAGGCGGTGGCGTTAAAAGCTCTCAGAAAGACAACTCTAAGATACCAGATATCTTCTTCAGCGCACCGGTAAGTCCCTTAAATTTAACTTTATACACAGGGAGGACTGTATATTGTTATTCATTGTTTCACTTGCTGGTTAAGAAATTGTTAGAATTAAACGAAGTATTAATTCATTTATTTGTTGCTGTTAGCCTTAGAATAAACGCTATACGAACACAATATAGTAAGTAAAGTTGGCGATCTTAGTCGAGGGCGATACGAAGGCTCCTTTTTCCTTAGCTACAACAACGAGGTGTAGGGGAGGGCGATACTCTTTACCCTGGATTGCTCCACTTTACACTTGATAAATACCTTATAATGTTGAGTGTTAAGCAAGGAGGTAACAAGTACCATTTTTTAAGTCTTTGGTATGACTCAACCTGGGTTTGAACCCCGGTTTCCCGGACCATTGTCGAACACTCTACCTGCTAGGCTAATGAGCCGGTTTGTAAGTTCACGCCACACATTAGAACGGGCGAAACAGCGAATGGCTCGGGAGCCGGACCTAATCCTCGAGACCGTAATCCTCCTTAAGTGTAACATAATATACTCAAATATAACTATTTTCTTTTTCTTCCTGGTTTTTCTTTAAGAGGAGAGTAATGCCTTAAGTTTACATTGACAAGATTTTTTTTCAAGAAATGGGCCGTATGTCTAATCATCAAACGGGTGGTACAACTAGAAAAATTCAAGGAAATTTTATGCTGAATGTACCTCAATTATTTTATCTATGGAAGACCATACGCGTTAGGATCTCCATTAGAAATTGGGAAAAGTTATTTTTTCTTTAGTAAAAAGAGCTTTTCTTTAAAAAAAAGAATTGAAGTCTTAGGCAGCCAATAGTTGACCCATGTCTGGTGTTCATAATACAAGTGCCAATCTGGGAGTGTTTTGTATTCTAGTGACTGTATGTGGACACCAGATTGCTAATATCCTGATCATTTTCACATTTAAAACCCTTACTAGTAATGCTTGGTAAATAGTTTCATTGTCTATACTTTTTGAAAGCACCGAGTATTTAGAAAAAAATTAATGCTTCATTCATTGTTCAGTTCTGACTTGGTAAATATAGCTTCAGTCTCGGTACTTTTTGAAGACGACTTATATTTTGAAGAAAATTAACGTTTTATTCATTGTTTATTTCTGTCTTGGAAATAGAGCTTCAGTCTCTATACTTTTTTGAACACACCTAGTATTTTGAAGAAAATTAACGTTTTATTCATTGTTCATTTCTATCTTGGTAAATACCGATTCAGACTCAATAGTTTTTGAACGTATTATATTACAATAGGACATTTCTGTAAGGCCTTTTTTTTTATCATGGCTACATGTTAAGGGTTAAAATATCAACCATATTTGTCCAAGAAAGATTAACACTATTAGGAATGTTCAGTAAATATTTCACTACTCAAATATGAATAATAATTTGGATCCGTTGCCTAGTCGGCCGGGGGGGGGGAACTGTAGAATACACTGCCAGCACCTCTGCAGAGGGGTAAGACCCCCCACCTAACGAGTGTCCTGGATATGACACTAAACAATCTGATGGTGAGGTTCTAGCAATCCTGGAGCTTTGGTGAATGCGGAGTAACCCTTCATTACCATCGAGCCCAGGTCCACTCTGACCCGGAGTGGTAGCACCTGATAGGGCCTATCTATCGGTTAACTAGAACTAACAGCATACTTATGCTAAAATGAATTGTTTGAGTAAACTGAATAGCTTGAAATAGAAATGTTTTTCATAATTAAACCGTGCTTACATTTAAACTGTGTGCTAATGCTTAACTGAACTATTTGAAATAGAACTGTTTTTCGACATTAAAATTGTATTTACACTTAACTGAATTGTTACATATAACTGCTTGAATAGTTTGAAATGGAAATGTTTTTGACAATTAAACTATGTACTTATGCTAAACTGAATTGTTTTGAATAGAACAGATTATTTACATAAAAATAGATTTGGCGTTAAATAACTTACAAAGGTTGATATGCCATAAAACCCAACCAACCAAACCAAACCAAACTAATTTGGATCTGGTTCCTGACAGAATGAAAAAAGAAAGAGAGAAATCGCGCAGACCATTTGAGTAATGGTCGTCTAAAGAATTTGGTATTGTACATTCGCCAATGTTCCGGGAGAACTGGGTTCAATCCCAGATCGCGTCATACCAAAGACTTTAAAAATGGTATTTGATACCTCCTTGCTTAACACTCAGCATTATAAGGTACCCATCAAGGGTAAAGTGGAGCAATTCAGGGAAAGGAGTAGCGCCCTCCCCTACACCTCAGTGTAGTAGCTATCGAAAAGGGAGCCTTTTGGTCGCTCTTGACTACGGCCACGAACTTTACTTACATCTGATGCAGAAAAAAACAAACAAGTCGATTTTTTCATTGATATGATTTATAAGCTCCATAAACGCATGTTCTTTGAAAAAATCACGTGACTTTGACACAGGTAATGCCCCATGCATCACTCATATATATATATATATATATATATATATGTGTGTGTGTGTGTGTGTTTGAAGGTAGTCGTATCTACACAGGCAACGTTTTACATCTTGGACAGATTAAATCTTCTTCTTCTTCTTCTTCTTCTTCTTCTTCTTCTTCTTCTTCTTCTTCTTCTTCTTCTTCTTCTTCTTCTTCTTCTTCTTCTTCTTCTTCTTCTAATATATTAATTGTTTAGTTTGTTATATTCATCTATAAAAATTGCTCAATATCAGAAATAGAGCATACGTTGATTCAAGTTAGAATAGTGTGCACACAAAGTCTACATAGCATGGTGACAGTTTAAGGTCTATGTGATCATCAAACCAAGAGCTGATATATCAATAAGTAAGTAAAGTTGGCGACAGTAGTCGAGGGTGACCAGAAGGCTCCTTTTTCGATAGCTATCACACCAAGGTGTAGGGGAGGGCGCTACTCCTTTCCGTGGATTGTTCCACTTTAATCTTGATACGTACCTTATATTGCTGAGTGTTAAGCAAGGAGGTATCAAGTACCATTTTTAAAGTTTTCGGTATGACGCGACCTGGGACTGAACCCAGGTCTCCCGGACCATTGGCGAACACTCTACCCAATGAGCCGGGTGAAAACGAACAAAAAGGATAAGACAAATAGGAGAATGTCTTTATTGTTATTTATTCTTTTATTGTTCCCAATTTCAATTTTGTCCTTCGATCATTGTCAGAAGTGTTTCTGGGAAGAAAAAAGTTAAAAAAAAGGTGATACGCCACAATATATATATATATATATATATATATATATATATATGTGTGTGTGTGTGCTTGTGTGTGTGTGTGTTCTTTCATATCTACATATTTCTTTTAATTTATTTCTATCAATCGATCTAGAAAACGAGAACGTCCCCACGTGATGTCGTTTAATGTCATTCGCAGAACATTCGTTAAATTGAAGATACGTTGTCAATTTGTTCGTAAAACAAATGACTTTCCGTTTATTGAAATATACTTTACAACTGATTTCACTTTCATCCGAAAATCATTTCTACCTACTATTTCTTTACTGATTTTGTATTCTGGTTTAGGCGTAGAGGTTCTACTCATAGTAATGTGTCTTGGGTTTTACTCGTGTTAATGTGTTTTGAGCGAGCACAGTCAGACGAAGCTCATCTTTCTCTTGGTGTGGAAATGGTTTAAATTCATATTTTTCCTTCTTCTAATCTGGTTGAGGAGATCAGTCTGCCCTACTATTTACCCATAACTGCAAGGAGAATAATTTGATTCATACTTTTCCCAATGATATTAGTGCAACGTGAAAGACAGTCTTGTCCAAGATGGAATTTTTTATACCTCAGAAAAACTTGCAAAGCCATTGGATGATCAAAAACCGTCGAATGATCAGAAGCGATAGGATTATCAAAAACTGGAAAATGATTTAAAGCCATCGAATAACCAAAAGCCGTAGGAAGATTGGAAGCCTTATAATGATCAAGCGTCTAAGTATAATCAGAAATTATAGAATGATCAAAAACTGGAGAATGACAACCAGCCGTAGAATAATCAGCAACTATAGGATGATCAGAAGCCATTGAATGAACAGAAACAATTGAATAATCAAACACTGTCGTGGGATTAGTGTGATTATGACCAAAACCTGAAGAATGATTCAAAGGCATTGTATGATTGATAACTGTAACCATAGAATGATCAGTCACTGTAGAATGATCAGAAGCCGTAGAATAATCAAAAATTGATGTGATCTAACACAATAGAATGATCAAAATGTAACATATTGGTCCTCGACCCAGCCGTCAATCAAGAAACAGGTGCATCCGGTCGAAGATATCGGGGTATCACCTTGACCTGTGGACGGGTTGAATTCGGTGCAATTGCGACGCCCACAAGAAGCAGGTGTACGTCAAACAAATATATAACCAGGCGCCACAGACGGCTTGGGTTATTGAAAAAGTTTTATTTATAAACCATGCTTGTTTTATGGAAATATTGTTATAAATTGAACAAACGGGGAGGCACGAACCTATTGTTATTATATCAAGGTAAAGACAGAGAGAAGCAGATATAAGGTTTTAAAAAATAGTGAATGAGCAATTTATTATAAAAAAAAGAAAAGAAAAAAAGAGACAGGACAATGGGAAAAGACAAAAAGAAAAGAAAAGAAACTTGAACACTGTTGAACACAGCATAAGGGAAAAAGAAAGAAAAAAATGAACATTTTTAGGAAAATAGACAGTGCATAAATAAAAAAGAAAAAAGAAAAATAAGCTAAATATTTGTGAACTTTGATTGTAATATTATTTTGACTTGTTGACTAGTTGGAAAATTTGTCAGAAAAAAAAAAGAAAAGAGTTTGTTTGAGTTTAAAGGCGATATTAGAAATTTTTTTCCCTGTTTCATTTTATGAAATTTGACGAAAACCATTAACAGGGGATTTTATATTAGGCTTACGAAAATTTAAAATTATATTGACTATAAATTTTTTTTTGGAATATTAGGTTTTCGTGGAATAGGAAATATCTTTTTTAGGTTTCTGTTTTTGAGCGAATCGTGGACTGACCCGAGATTAGGACAGAGATTAATCCGAGTTGTGTTACAGATTGTTTTGGGCAGACGGTAAGAAGTAATTCTATAGAGGAATTCACTGTCCCATGAATTTGTTGAAGGCTTGTGATGGCCAGTATTTACAGATTGGAGTTCCAAGTTGATGGAATAAAGGAAAGAAAGGCGTGGCCCGCTTCAATATTTTGTGGATGATGTCTGAGTCTTTCAGTCACAATGATGTTTTGGATTCGTGCGTGATTTGGCGAAGTGAAACGAATCTGGCAAAGGCGAGGTGCCTATATCTTGGTAGCCACAAGGGTTCCTGATTAAATTGAAAAGCAACCCGGCGAGGGGGTCATCAGGTAAAGCATGTTCCTCAAGGGTTTACAGACCAATAGGTACGGTAACAGAAACTTAATAATGAAAAGTAACACATTGCTAGTAGGTATTTTGCGTGGACTATTTTAGGCGGGTTACTGCAAGCGTGTCAGATTGTGACACATTCGGATGTATTGTTGTTTGATAGAATTGTGATGCAATGTTTTGGGCCATGATTTTTGTAGATTTATGTTGAATGTTTTGGGCCTTGAAGATATCATTTTTTTTTAGTAGTGGAATTCTCCAGTTACTCCAGGTAGGAACCTGTTGAGCGAAGGACTGGAGTGTGATCATGAGGAATCCAAGAAATGTATTGCTGGAATGACCAGGGTCACTAGGTTTGTGATCAGTATCTGGGACCAGAGTATGGTCCTTTTAGGGTTTTGAGATTCTTCAAGGAATTACAGAGGGCCCTGTTGTGTTTGGGAGGATGAAAGATGCATCTGTATTGTATTTTGATGCACGCATATCAAGATAGCCAACCGCGCAAAGAATAGTATAAAACAAATTTAGATAATAATTATCCGGGCAAGTGTTACATAGTGAGAAGGTCACCTTCTAAGTAAGATTTTTTTTCTGTGGTTTAGGTAATTTCTTTTTGTATTTTTTTCTGCTATTGTTGTCCTTGAGCATTATTTGTAAAATGTGTGTGTGAGGGGGATGGAGACGGACGTGAAAAAAAATTTCACATGTGAAATTTGAAAAATAAGTATGGGATGATTGTAACATATTGGCCCTCGACCCAGCCGTCAATCAAGAAACAGGTGCATCCGGTCGAAGATATCGGGGTATCACCTTGACCTGTGGACGGGTTGAATTCGGTGCAATTGCGACGCCCACAGGAAGCAGGTATACGTAAACAATTATATAACCCAGCGCCACAGACGGTTTGAGTTTGTTGGCGTCAGTTGCAGTTGGAGTTCGAGTTGCAGTTCGAGGCAGTGAGAACCAGCTCCAGACAGAGGGCTTGCGGCCCTCAGTGACCCCCGGTTGAGCTGCCCTGCAGAATGAGAAAGAAGTGCTGCTATAGTCAGAGGAACTTGGGATCAATATGTTGCAGTTTGTTCCGTCTCCAACTCACCTCTCACACAACCCTTTCGAGAATAAAGTGTGAGAGGTATATTTTTTTTAAAGAAGCGTGTTTGTTCGTCATTATTGTTGATTATGTTTCCGCATATATATGTATACGTATAGTTGTATCACGGCTATGCAACAAAAAGTCTAACCTACAAAGGTTGATATGCCATTAAACAGAGAAACCAAACCAAACAAAAAGTCTTAGGAAATCAGAAATCGTAGAATGATCAGGGGTGATAGAATGATCAGAAGGTGTTGTATGATTGAAAACTATAGAATGATCAGTAGTTGAATGAATGGTCAGAAGCAATATAAGGATCAGTAGGTGTAGATTGATCAGAAGTGGTAGATTGATCAGAAGTGGTAGGATAATTATCAACAATGGGGGGGGGGGTCAATAACCCTTGGATGTTCGCTCATGTAAAAACGCCTTGTGCCGTTTAAAACTTCTTGGTTAGGAACTTGTGAGACATTTCTGTCATATTGTCCTGAGGAATTTGCTCTTGTGTTTAAATTTTGTGACTGACTTAAACACTTGTAATGATCGAAACAGGTTAAACACTTAAACACATGTAATAATTGAAGATGCTTTAGTTGAACACGATTTCTGGTTGATAAAAATGAACACAGTATTTCCGCACGTGTTCAGCTCAACACCGACCGGCTAATTCTTTAATCATAGTTGCCAACCTGAATAATAAATCTATCTCGTTTATTTCTAGGTTAACCTTGTATAAAAAGATAGATTTTACGAGATTAACTTTTTCGGGGATATGTGTATGTTTGGAAATTTGTTCTGCAAATAGACGAATTATAAAATGAATCTTTTTTTTGGCTTTCCAAAGAAAATTAGTATTTAGTTTTCGAAGAGAATAATAATGATAAAAAACAAAAAATAAAGACAAAAAATAAATTTGACATTTAATTAAGAAAAGGGATTTATTTCTTAGAGGAGAAAAAACACGCTCAGAATTTGTTATCGTTTTTTTTTGTACTTATCAAAATTACATTCAGTATTGTTTTTTTCAAACCGGTAAACATCTTCCGATCTCAGCCTAATCTATCTATCTATCTATCTATCTATCTATCACAATCTGTTCATATCTATCTATCTATCTCTGAAATTCTTATATCTGTATATATATTTGTAGGTAATCATAATTCAACAAAAACAACACACCACAGCGAAATTTAGATTAGAGTAATACACTTAAAATGATCTAATTTGGTCGATAAAGCAATTTCTAATCTAA
>OY757944.1:33811098-33841098 GCA_963585895.1 Sepioteuthis lessoniana
TAAGCAATTCAGCGCTTGTGATGAAAACAATGAAATTTTATTAAAAAGAATTTTAAAGGTATACTTATATCTGTAACCGGGCCGTTGGCCTAATGAGTAGAGTGTTCGCCAATGGTCCGGGAAAAGAAGGTTCAATGCCAGGTCAAGTCATACCAAAGACTTTAAAAATGGTACTTGATGCGTCCTTGCTTAACACTCAGTATTATAAGGTATGTATCAAGGGTCAAGTGGAGCAATCCAGGGAATGGAGTAGCAATCGAAAAGGGAGCCTTCGGGTCACCCTCGACTAAGGCCGCCAAATTTACTTACGTACTTATTTATGTATGATCATGTTTTCACAAAGCTTAGTCTGGCACATGGTCACTTGGTATAATAAGTCATTTACTAAGCTTATATATACATATATATGTATAATATTCGTAAATGACTACTTATATATATATATATATATATATATATATATATATATATATATGCAAATTTCATTAAACATAATAGACATTTTATGCCTACATATTTTCTTCTGGATCTGTTCGAATTCCCATATTACTTTTATCGTATTCGGGGAGAATTGATTTATGTATTGTCCATAGTTGTATGTATCCCTAGTACTTTCTGCCCGAGTTTGGGCCATCATCAGGGGAGGTTCTATTTCAAAAGTTATGTAACTTTTGCTTTAGCATATTACTACTGTGTAAGGGCGTCTTTGCCGTTGAAGATTATGGCGTTTCCTTTTAAATGTAATTCTATAATTACGGGCACCTCCAAGGAATACAAAGAAGGAAAAAGTATATTTTGTTAACCATTACACTTGAGTAAGGATATAAAAAAGCTTTGAAGAAAACCGTTGAGTTTAGTCAATAACCAGAAACATTTAAGAGATTATAAATGGTCGGTTGTCAAGGCGTGTGAGTCAATGGTTTCTCAAATTTCATGACGCTCAGAGGTTGATTCATTAAAATAAAATTTTGTTCAGGCTTTTATAACTGTCCTTGTCGTATTTTATTGAAGCAATTAATGTGTTTTCATTGTAGAGGTGCCCGTAGTGTAATTGTTATCGTCGTAGGAAATGGACATGGCGACACGAGTTCAAATCCTGGACGAGACTGATTGCATTTCACATAGTACAGAAAGGTATGAATCCAATTATTCTCCCTCCAGCTATGGTAAATAGTAGGACAGACTGGGTTCTTCAGCCTTGGTTAGGCAACTAGTCTAGGAGAAGGAAAAACTCTGAATTCAAACCAGTTAAACTCCGCTTAAAATTTGACCTTGTGCCATATCCTGCCCGAGCGGAGGGGTTGGGTAAATAGGATTAATGTGTTTTCATAGAGTTAAGAAAGTCTTTTAAAGGATTATCAAGTCGAAAATGTCTGAAATAAGGAATTGGAGAAGCTGTCTATTAACACATTTAAAAGAAGGAAAAAGAGATTTGAAAATTGGTGAAATATTGAAATGATGAGGAATTGTTAAGATGCTGAGTTACCCGGATGTTGTAAAACAGATGCCGTTTGACTTGCAAAAGATTAAAAAAAAAACTGTTATATAAGCAATTAATGTTCTTTGAAGTGAAAATAAAAAAGAACTGCTAAGCCTTTACACTAATTAGATATCCAAATACATTTAATATTTTTAAGCGAACAAGTCAAGAAATAAGAGAGCTTATCCAGTTAGCATTATAACATAAAAATGTCATAGCTGGACGTTATTAGCTAAACCAAATCTTGATAATGTTGTTTAATCATATAAAATAGTCAAAATGAAATTTATCCCTTCATTGCATTTGATTTTCTTTAGCTTATATAACAACATAAACTCATTATCATTAATCTCCCTCACTCTCTCTCTCTCTCGCCATCCATCCTTATCCTTTATCACTCCTGGCAGGTCTTCTAGATTGGGTCTAGTGTCCGGACAGAGCTGATGTAAATAAGTGTTTGCTGTTCAACCAAGAGTGGCATATCCATGTGTGGAAGTCCGCAAGAGAAACTCACGTATGAATTCGTCTTTACTTCAACAGCAGTGTTCCACACATCTTGCTCGTCTTACTTGGATGCTTTGTGTGATGGGAAGTAAGTGGCCGTACAGCTGCTGTGTTGTGGATGCTGCTATCAGGATTTGTTCAAAACATCACGTAGCATTCTTGTGTTTTGTTAACGTCTTAGTGGTGCATCCTTACAATCGTACTGACACAGCCACCGCTTGAAAGAAATCCCACTTTATTTCATCCGAGAGACTGGTATTGATAGATTATCGATCAGAGGAAAAATGATCTCTCAGATAAAAACATAACAAGTAAGTAGATAAGTAGGCAACCGTAGTCGAGGGTGATCCGAAGGCTCCTTTTTCAATAGCTACTGCACTGAGGTGTAGGAGAGGTCGCCACTCCATTCCCTGGATTGCTCCACTTTACCCTTGATACGTACCTTATAATGCTGAGTGTTAAGCTAGGAGGCGTCAAGTACCATTTTTGAGTCTTTGGTATGACTTGGACCGGGATTGAACCCTGGTCTCTCGGACCAGTGGCGAACACTGAAACAATTATGCTTAGGTACAGAAATTTATTTGCTAAACTAAATCTTTATCATGATGTTTAACCATATGAAGTTGACAAAATAAAAACTTCCTAAAAAGGAATCTCTCTTCATCTTTATATACCATGACTTATCAGGTCGGTGAGATGGCATGCTGAGTGAATTTCCCTTTATAGTATGTACGAGTTTTTTTACGATGATGTCTAGGTGACAGGAAGTATTCACAGTCCTCTAGGACTTCTCTCAGTATTCTAGTCGATCTCAGCTGTGTGTTGCCATAAAGCCAAACAAAACCAAACCAAAACTCTCTTGAGTAGATAAGCAATTCCACACGCATCATTTTTTAAAACTCCTGTCAACAAGGTTCACTGGGTGTCTTTTTTTAAGTGATTGTACCTTCCTTGATCATACCTAGGGCTTCAGTTATTTAAAGTTTTAAAGTGCCACATTATTTTAATTTTAATTTCAAGATCTTTAAATTCACTTATTCTATCATGTGTGGGTCAACTAAAATTGTTTATTTGTTACTAAGGTTGGTTGGTTGGTTGGGTTTTATGGCATATCAACCTTTGTTGGTTATTAAATGCCAAATCCATTTTTATGCAAGTAGTCAGTTCCATTTCAAACAATTTAGTTTAGCATGAGTACACAGTTTATTTGTCAGAAACATTTCTATTTCAAGCTATTCAATTTAGTCAAACAGTTCTAATTTAAACACATCAGTTCAGCCTAAGTACGCAGTTTCGATGTCAAAACAGTTCTGTTTGGATCAGTTCAGTTTAGCACAAGTACACAGTTTAATTGTGAAAAATATTTCTATTTCAACCGATTCAGTTTAGTTAAACAGTTCGTAAGAAATGGACACAGCGACACATAATCAAATCCTAGACGAGACTGATTGCATTTCACATAGCACTAATACCCTTGGGAAATCTATGAATCCAATTATTCTCCCTCCAGCTATAGGTAAATAGTAGGACAGACTGTGTTCTTTAGCCTTGGTTAGGCAACTAGTCTGGGAGAAGGAAAACTCTGAATTCAAACCCATCAAACTCCGCTTAAAAATTGACCTTGTGTCATAACCTACCCGAGCGGAGGGGTTGGGTGAATACATATACACGCCCACTCACTCTTTTTCGTATTCACACATACATATACCCCCACTCATACATCCCATTGTCTCATCTATTGACTTTTATGTGTCTGTTGAGATATATCCGTCGATACTGCAAACGTTCATGAAAAGGAAGTCATGTGACACAGACTTTGTAAGGAAATGACAAAGGCGAAATGGTTAAGATTAAAATGACGAGTTTTTATTTGGAGAATTGTAAACGAAGAATTTGGTATGCAGAAACCCTGCTGTTAAATACAGTCAATACTTTGTTATAAAGTCCATGAATGATAATTTATATGTACATAGAGGATATGGCATTAAATAACCTACAACGGTTTATATGCCATAAAACACGACCAAACCAAATCATATATATTTAATATATATGTACAAAGAAGATTTAGCATTTAATAACCTACAATGGTTGATATGCCATAAAACACGACCAAACCAAATCATATATATCTAATATATATATATAAAGAGGATTTTGCATTAAATAACCTACAATGGTTGATATGTCATAAAACCCAACCAGACCAAATTATATCAATTTGATATATATGTATAAAGAGAATTTGGCATTAAATAACCTACAATGGTTGATATGCCATAAAACCCAACCAAATCAAACTCAATGGTCAAGTTTCAACCAGCTGTTGAAATAATTTATCTGTTGGATCTGTAATATTTTTAATCTGTTTATCAGGTGAATAGACTTTTGCTCAAGGTAACCATTATGATCAGATATGTTTGTTTTGTTTTCGTCGTTAGATGGAATTAACTCATTTCATACAAACGATCAATTTTGATTGCATTATGGAGGCTACTAAGGCGAATCAAATGTTTTGCAATATTTTAGTTATATTTGAGGTACAATTTGGCAGCTCCTGATACATATACTGAGGTCATGAAGTTGACCAGTCATTCTAGATTATGAAATGCCATTCGCTTGATTTGATTTTTTGGTTGGAGCGCAGCCTGGGAGTCAACGCTTTTAGACCCACCCTGACTTTGCCACTTCGTCGACATTCTTGAAACCCTAGCGAAACTTCTCGAACCCTCTGCTTACTATTGTTGTATACTGATAAGAACCGACAAAAACGCTCATGTATAAAAATATAATCTGCTTCTTTTCTTTTCTTTTTATTATGAAAAGTACGAAATTGTGGAAAGAAGGAGAGAATCGAGGACGACTATGTTTGCATACACACAGAGGCGACGGTGCGGTTTATTTGCCTTTCTGCTTTGTTTTTCTTTCCCGGGAATATGATGGCGTCATGACCTTTTATTACTGCTTCAGGGTGACGTTTAGACCATTTTTCAGAAATATTAACACATCTTTCAATGAATACACTGCCCAGTCGATCTTTGTGTTATTTTGGTGTTAATGTTGGACAATTTGATACTAAATGGTTAATAATGATTGTCTTGGATATGCCACTTAACAATCTGATGGTTAGGCTCTAACCTTGAAGCTTTGGGGAATGCAGATTACTCCTTCACTGCTATCGCTCTCAGGTCCACTGTAGCCCGGAGTAGAAGCACCTGATAGGGTCCTATCTATAACTCAGATATAACCGTTTCATCATTTAAACTGAGTGCAAACTAATGACTAATGCTGAATTGAATTATTAGAACTTGAACTGTTTGATCCCTTAACTGCCATAAAACACCAACCAAACAAAATATTCTATCATAGTCTTTGATATATATTTCATAGTATTCTATTAGCGTTTGATAGCAATACTTAGTAGCAATATTTAACTGTGTGAAAAGAAATAATTAATATTGAATAGAATAATTTGAGTTAGATGGAAATACATGAAACCATTTAATTGTGAGTAAACAAATGAGCCTTTACAAATTACAGATATATTAAAGCAGGATTTGACATTAAATAACCCACAAGAGTTGGTGTGCCATAAAACACCAACCTAACAAAATATTCTTTCATAGTGTTTGATATATATTTTATAATAGATATAATTCATCCGATGATTTTGTTATATCTATGTGAAAATAGATTTTATTTTGCTTGCACCCATATATCATACTCCCTGTCACACATGATTGTACTCACTAATGACTAATGCTGAATTGAATTGTTAAAAGTTGAACTGTTTGATCACTTAACTGTGTGTAAACAAATGACTGATTTTTAATTGAATCGTTACTGTTACATAGGAATACTTGAAACCATTTTACTGTGTGCAAACATGAGCTAAGGCTCGTTTAAAAATGTTATCAACAAAATGTTTACAAATCATATATATTCAGTATATATGTATAAAGAGGATTTGGCATTAAATAACCTACAATGGTTGATATGTCATAAAACCCAACCAAACCAAATCCTATGTACGAGGATCATTTTTCGTATGGGCACTTTCATTGATAGTACACACATGAAACTCTACTCCCCTTCCAAGTAATCTCCTCCGGCTGCAACGCACTTGTTGTACCGTTCCAAAAACTTCGGGAAGGCCCCATGAAAGTCCTCTTGTGTGAGCGTGTCAACGACCTTCATCACAGCCTCATTCATCTCCTCAATTCTCTCATAACGACAGCTTGTTAGCTTTGGGAATAAGCAAAAGTCACAGGGAGCAAGGTCTGGACAATAGGGAGGGTGAGGAACTGTCTTGATGCCCATCTTGGTCAAATAGTCAGTGACAAGGATGGAGTTGTAGACTGGTGCATTGTCCTGGTGGAAATGCCACTGACACGATTTGAACAGAGCTGGCCTCTTCCATAGGAATCCCTTCCTGAACTCCCTTAAAACCTCAACATAATAACCCTAACCCTAACCGTTTGGCCAATCAACTGTGGTGTATTGACTTCCTTACTCCTCCCACACCTCTCATCATCCCTCACAGACTCCCTGCCTTCCTTGAATCTCTTATACTACTCAAAAACTGATGCTCGATTCATGCAAGATAGTTGAAAAGCAGTCTGAAGCATTCCATACGTTTCTGTGGCATCATTTTTTCCAAGTTTAAAACAGAATTTTATTGCATATCGTTCTTCTAAAGTGTCCTCACGTCCAGATTGCATTTTTAAAATTCACCAGCCGTGACAATCATTCTTTTGTTGGGTGTATTCCAATTGCTTCTGTAGTGGTTCATTTGAACCTGAAATCATAAAAATTGGTCAGTCATCTCATAAGATGTATAGCAATAACATAGTAAATTTTCAAGAGTCTGCGACAATTTTAAATGCATCTACAAAAAAGCCTGGAAACCCATTGAAGGCACCACGTATTTAATATATATATAAAGAGGATTTGGCATTAAATAACCTACAACGGTTGATATGTCATAAAACCCAACAAAACCAAATCATATATATTTGATATACATGTTTAAAGAGGATTTGGCATTAAATAACCTACAATGGTTGATATACCATAAAACCTAGCCAAACCAAATCCTATTAATTCAATTTATATGTACAGAGAGGATATGGCATTAAATAACCTACAATGGTTGATATGCCATAAAACTCAACCAAACCAAATCATATATATTTAATATATATGTATAAAGAGTATTTTGCATTTAATAACCTAAAATGGTTGATATGCCATAAAACCCAACCAAATCAAACTCAGTGGTCAAGTTTCAACCAGCTGTTTAAATAATTTATCTGTTGGGTCTGCAATATTTTTAATCTGTTTATCAGGTGAATAGACTTTTGCTCAAGGTAACCATTATCCTATTTACCCAACCCCTCCGCTCGGGCAGGATATGACACAAGGTCAATTTTTAAGCGGAGTTTGACAGGTTTGAATTCAGAGTTTTCCTTCTCCTAGACTAGTTGCCTCACCAAGGCTGAAGAACCTAGTCTGTCCTACTATTTACCCATAGCTGGAGGGAGAATAATTGGATTCATACCTTTCCCAAGGGTATTAGTGCTATGTGAAATGCAATCAGTCTAGTCCAGGATTTGAACTCGTGTCGCCGTGTCCAATTCCTGCGACGATAACCATTACACCACGGGCACCATTATGTAACCATTATGATCAGATATGTTTGTTTTGTTTTCGTCGTTAGATGGAATTAACTCATTTCATACAAACGATCAATTTTGAATGCATCGTGGAAGCTACTAAGGCAAATCAAATGTTTTGCAATATTTTAGTAATATTTGAGGTACAATTTGGCAGCTCCTGATACATTTACTGAGGACATGAAGTTGACCAGTCAATCTAGATTAGGAAATGCCATTCGCTTGATTTGATTTTTTGGTTGGAGCGTAGCCTCGGAATCCACGCTTTTAGACCCACCCTGGAATTGCCAGATCGACGACATTCTAGAAACCCTAGCGAAACTTCTCGAACCCTCTGCTTACTATTGTTGTATACTGCGAAGAACTGACAAAAACGCTTATGGATAATAATATAATCTGTTTCTTTTCTTTTCTTTTTATTATGAAAAGTACGAAATTGTGGAAAGAAGGAGAGAATCGAGGACGGCTACGTTTGCATTCACACAGAGGTGACGGTGCGGTTTATTTGCCTTTCTGCTATGCTTTTCTTTCCCAGGAATATGATGACGTCATGACCTTTTATTACTGCTTCAGGGTGACGTTCAGACCATTTTTCAGAAATATTAACACATCTTGCATACACACAGAGGCAACGGTGCTGTTTATCTGCCTTTCTGCTTTGTTTTTCTTTCCCAGGAATGGTACAGGGTCAATTGAAAAACATCTTATCATCTCAGCTTATCTATGTTTTCTGACTTTATGGCCGTCACAAGGCATCCCTTCTTTTTTTCTGGGATCATAACCGCTTTCAACTTTAGTGAGTCATTTTCTTCATATTTCTCTACTCCGTGCGTCTCGTATTATCCGAAGGCATTTAATCATGTTAGCTTCTTCATTTTAGCGAGTCTCGTACAGCCCAGACCTTTCTCTAACTCTCAACCCTGGGCCGTCTGAAATAAGGCCAGAGCCCAGAGCAGTCTGACATCTAGTGATTATTTGTATTCCTTCGTTCTTTCTTTATCTGGAGTACAATGAATTGTTTTTGTCTATCCGTAACTAACCATACTAGACAACTCGTGAACACTTTGGGTTCTCGTTGTAACGGTGACCCATGATAATATCGATGCTTCTATTAACAAAGGAGTGAAGGTTTCTAATTAGAATTTTATACCTATTTGTATTTTATCGAGAAGTTAGATGATTAAAAAGACGGCACTCGGCGCTGATGCTGACCCCACAAAGTCATCACTCAGTTGCAAATTGCTTGAAAATTTTCATTGTATTGCTTTAACAGAAATCTCACTATGATGTGCTGTTTTTTTTCCTGTATTATGGTTGCATAGAGACATGATAAAACAAGCTAAATATTAATAAATGAAAAATTACTGTCTGGAATGTCACACAAAATTGAAGTTATTTTTAGGGGGAATTCACGTATCTTAGCAGTTAAAGTGCTGGACAGTATGCGTTGTATTGTCATATACATGTTCATGCAAAAATATACATATATATACCGGATACATACTGACGCAATGAATAACAGACGCAATGATAAAGACGCTGGAAGACTTCTTTACAAATATATCTACCTCTCACTTTATTGCAAGGGTTCGAAAAGGTTATTCAAGGTTTGTGTGTGAGAGGGTGTTGTAGACCGAACAGAAACTTCAGTATTTTGACCTCCACTCTTACGGCCGTCAACGTTGTGTCTTTCTCGTTCTTCTGATGCTCAACCGGAGGCCCTGGGGTCCACTCTGCTGGGTGCTGGCTTTCTTTACTGCATCTTATCAGCATCTTCTCTGGACCCCAATTCATCAGGGCCCCAAGCCCCTTCGGCCTGGTGTGGCTTTCCCTACCACATCTCGTCTAACTCCAACTGTCTGCAACTCAACTGGCTCTTGACTTCCGTCTTGACTAATAATTCAACGCCCACACGATCGTCCACTCGATCTTTGAAATCGAATGTTTAATCGTCATCAAGCGGAAATAACTGTCATGCAGTTCAGAGGTCACTCTCTTCCGGTGCATCAGTCTATGAGTGTACCATGGGAATTTTTTTAGCTCGTCCCATTTCATCAGCCAATTTCCGTCCACGCGATTTCCTCTCATAACTGCCATTAGAATGTGTCATTTTCTTCCGGTGCATCACCGGCATTTTGGGCCGGGTCGAAGGTCAAAATATTACATATGTACCTATACTCTCTTCATCTGACCATCGCAATAATAATAATAATAATAATAATAATATCACCTCAAAAGAAGAAAAATGAAATATCCCCCAAGCCTAATGTAAAGCAATTAGTCTAGTCAGACAAAAAAAAAAGTGTCTTACGTAATCACACGGGAATGGTGGCTCCGTGTGTATTTCATTCACGATGAAAACTTCTCGCTTTCGATCAAATCCAACTTGATGCATATTGCGCCGTGGTCTGAAGACGATTTCAGGCAACTTTCAAACTGCGGTCAGTGATTTATTTATTTATCTATCTATCTGTTTATTTATCTATTTATAAGGTTTGAACATTTATATTCTTTGCGATTAGTTATGTCTTACAGCAAAATGACTTTCTGTTGATTATTGTATAATTGTTTATTGTTAGATAACTCCCTCTCGATTAGGGCGCCTTTTCCCCACGAGTAATGATTTGGTTCGATTCTTAAACTATTCTTAAATTATCGGCAATTTTTCTCGAATTGTTACTTGCCTCAATTTTTGAGATCTTTTAAACAAATAGAAAATGAATCCCGTGTAATGACAAGAATCTCATTTTGTGGTAAATCGATATCTATAGACTCTCCAGACGTCATTGAACAGCATAATAACCCGAATGTAAAATGGATATCTGATGAGACCCTTTAGAGGAAGAATTGAAATTATCTTGACCAAAACACTGCTAAAATCAACTCGGATATTGAGAAGAGTCCTGGATACCTGAGGAGACTTGCTGTCACTAAGACTCCTGTGAAAAATCATTGGTTAGAATTTGTGTGAAAAACTTACAAAGATAAAACAAAAAAATCATTAATAAATATCATCCCAAAAGAATTAAAATGAACGATTCCCCAACTCTGAATGTTTAGGAGGGGTGTCCTCGTAGTGTAATGGTTAAAGCGGTGGACTGCGGAATCGTAGTACGCGAGTTCGTGTACCAGTCGCGCTATTACGTTCACCTTTGGACTAATACCCTTGGGAAAGGTATGAACCCCCTTATCCTCTCAGCTATGGGTTAAATAGTACCACTACTGTTCTTCTCGGAGAATGGCTTTGGCATTAAATAACCTACAAAGGTTGATATGCCATTAAAACAAAGAAACCAAACCAAACCTTGATATGTCACAATCACTTTCAGACTAATACCCTTGGGAAAGGTATGAACCCCCTTATCCTCCCAGCTATGGGTTAAATAGTACCACTACTGTTCTTCTAGGAGAATGGCATTGGCATTAAATAACCTAAAAGAGTTGATATGACATTAAAAAAAGAAACCAAACCAAACCAAAGATGAATGTTTAGTTAAGCAATTAGTCTTGTCTGACCAAAAATATAAATAAAAGAATTACTTTCGGGATTCACTTGAACATTGTAGAAGATGTGGAAATTATATCTCCCATGAATTTAAGTCTTACTATCACAAATTTGTCCATTTTGTTTCTGTGTTCATCATCAAGTGAATATGTGTCAATTTGAAGGTGGAGTGTTGTAATCTTCATTTGAATTTAGAATTCTATAGTCAAAAATCAGGAAAGGTAGCAAAAAAATTGGTAAGAAGTTTTATCGATAAAATGCATCGGAAGCAAAGTAGCTGGATGAACGACTACTATCAAACCAAAGAATTAACGAATAAAATAAATTTAATTATCTTAAAGGTGTAAACATCTATGCTTTTTAATTATAATCTCCTCTTTTTAGTGGTTTCTCCCTCTGAAGAATGCCAGGCCACACCCTTATGACCAGAACACAAGCAAACAGTAACCCCTCGGCGTGGCATAGCTTCATTATAAGTTGGTCGACCGTAATTGAGTACGACCCGAAGATTCCCTTTTCTATAGCTACTACTTTTCTTGAATTTAGAATCTTACTGTCAAAAATCGGGAAAGGAAGCAATGAAATTGGTAAGAAGTTTTAACTGTAAAATGCATCTGAAGCAAAGTAGCAGCATCGACGACGAATGCTAAACCTAAAAATTAAAGAATAAAACATTATGTGAACTAAATTAAGTTAAGGGGGTGTCCTCCTCGTGGTGTAATGGTTGAAGCGATAGACTGCGGAATCGTAGTTAACGCGTTCGAACTCCAGTCACGCTATTACGTTTACTTTCGGGCAAATATCTTTGGGAAAGGCATGAACCATCTTATCCTTACATGGGTTAAATAATATATCTACTGTTCTTCTAAGAGAATAGCTTTGGCATTAAATAACCACGAAAGGATGATATGCCATTAAACAAAGAAACCAGTGAATTAACTTAAAACCTGAAGGTATTAGAATCTATGCTTTTTGGTAATTTTGTCTTTCATATTTTTCTTTTTATTTCTTTTGATTCTTTTTTTCTTATTTCTTTTTACATTTTTTTGTGGCTCGTTGAAGTGTCTTCTTCTTTTGAATAATACCAGGTCACATCTGTGGCAGGAGCACCGATAAGTTAAGTTGGCGACAATTAGTCAAGGGCGACCCGAAGACTCTCTTTTCAATAGCTTCCGTCCTGAGGTGTAGGTGAGGACGCTACTCCATTCCCTGGATTGCTTCACTTTACCTTTGATCCTTACCTTATAATGCTGAGTGTTAAGCAAGGCGGCATCAAGTACTATTTTTTGAGTCTTTGGTATGACTCGACCTGGTATTGAACCCCGGTCTCCTGGACTATTTATCATCACTAAATAAACTAATGTCATATAGAAATACTTGAAAATATTTACTTGTATGCGAGTAAATAAGTCGTTTGGTTTTAGTATGGTATCATTAAATTATGTGTTTACAAACCGGACATATGTGTAAAAAGGCTTTAGCATTAAATAACCTATAAAGGTTGATATGCTATTAAACCCAACCAACCAACCGACCAACCAACCTGGACTATTGGCGAACATTCGACTTATTAGACCAATGGCCCGCCAAATCCATATCTACACAGGACTCAGGTTACAAATCTGAAAGCCTTGATTAACAAGTGCTTCCCAGTTAATCGTGAAAAATATGAACAAGATCCCTCTACTCGAATTGAAACGTAGTATACAAAAAAGCAAACCCCTTCACTTAAATTGAAATAGAAAATACTGAAACCCCCCCCACTATAGAACCCAACACAACAAAACCAATCTTAACACAGGAAGACGGAATGAATTAAATGGTTTGGTTTCTTTGTTTAATGGCATATCAACCTTTGTAGGTTATTTAATGCCAAAGCCATACTTCTAGAAAAACAGTAGTGGTACTATTTAACCCATAGCTGGGAGGATAAGGGGGTTCATACCTTTCCCAAGGGTATTTGTCCAAAAGTAAAGGGGTCAACTGTTAATAATAATTCTTAATAATAATCATTTCTTTGTACACAGTTAAATGGTTTGAAGTATTCTTATCTAACACTAAACATTCTGTTTAATATTAATCATTTACCAATACTTTCTTTGTTTGATGGCATATCAACCTTTATAGGTTATTTAATGCCAAAGCCATTCTCCTAGAAGAACAGTAGTGGTACTATTTAACCCATAGCTGGGAGGATAAGGGGGTTCATACCTTTCCCAAGGGTAATTGCCCGAAAGTGAAAGTAATAGTGCGACTGGATTTCGAACTCGCGTACTACGATTCCGCAGTCCATCGCTTTAACCATTACACTACGAGGAGGACACCCCGGAATGAATTAAAGGTTAATGAAGAAAATCATGAGTTAAAAGAAGACTACATAACCATTCCTGAGGATCCGAGAGAAGACAAAAAATTAAGGTAGAAACCGAAAATTTAAACAAATTATTACCATATATAACTGGGCCATTGGCATAATGCTTAGAGTGTTCGCCAATGTTCCGGAAGACCGGAGTTCAGTCCCAGGTCGAGTCATACCAAAGACTCAAAAATGGTATTTGATGCCGCCTTGCTTAACACTCAGCATTATACGGTACGCATCAAGGGTAAAGTGGAGCAATCCAGAGAATGGAGTAGCGCCCTCATCTACACCTTGATGTAGTAGCTATTGAAAGGGGAGCCTTCGGGTCACCCTAGACTACGGTCGCAAACTTTACTTTAAAACTTATTACCATATATCCCAACGGACAACATCACTGAACTAAAAGAGTTAATTTATGAAACAGCGAAACAAGTCTATGAGAAAATCGGTTTTCCCCTAAGAAACTCGAACAGAAATACAAAACCTAGGTGGAAAATTAGATTAGATGGACAGATTAAAAAAAAAAACTGCAATAAAAATCGAAAGTAAAAGGAAAACGCACACGGATATATTGGAACGAAAAGCCCCTCCCCCCACCAAAAAAAAAAAACGAAAAAAACAACTAACAAACAGTAGACAAGTCTGACAATACAATTTGAAGAGTTAAACCAAAAGATATTGGTGAACGAATGGAAACTTAAAAGATGCAGGGACAGGGTCAAGCGAAACAAGCAAAACAGGACTTTCCAAAATAACAAAGAAACTTCTAATACGTCGGTGGAGAATGCATGATGACATAGGATGCAAAAGAAGCAAAATAAATCCGGAGGAAAATATGGGATCAGAAAGAACATAAAAGAAAAACTAAATGAATAAATAACATGCCAAAAAAAAAAAAAAAAGCCCTGAGGCGGACACACACTTAGAATCACTTAGGGCAACAGTCAAGAACGTACCGAATTGGAAAATGCCAGGCCATGAAGGCATTCATGGGTTCTGGTTTAAAAAATTTCCGTGGCAGACTTACTCTTCAACAGAACAGATACTAAGTAGAAGCAAGTATAAACAGGTGGACGACTAAAGGAAAACCATCTTAATCCAGAAAGACCCACAAAAGAAGCCATTCCCAACAACTATAGACCGATAACATGTCTACCTATGATGTGGAAAAGACTTACCTCACAGAATAAAAAAAAGAGATCTAATACTCTCTTGCCTGTCACAGACTATTTCGAAAGTAAGATGAAGTATGCTGTAGAGGAACAAGAGGAACAGATAACCTACTACACGTAGATCAGCATATGTAGCCATGGTGTAGATTGAGTACAAAAAGGTCAATGATATGGATAACAGAATGTTTGAAAATGTAGCAAATATCCGGCAAAAGTTATAAACTTCATCACGGATGCCATGATAAACGAGAAAGTGGAATTAACAGCGGATGAAAAAACTTACACTGAGGTGAACATCCAGAGAGATATCTTCCAGGGTGAGGCGTTTTCAACATTACTACTTGTAATAGCAATGATGCCACTTAGTTCCATACTTAGGAAGTGGGGACACGAATTTAAAAACCAAAAGAAAAGATTTATTACCTTATGACATCAAGCAGTTTGCAAAAAATGAAAAAGAACAGGAGACTCTGATACAAGCAATAAGAATATACAACCAGGATATAGGAATGGAATTTAGCATAGAAAATGTGTTATGCTCATAATGGAAAGTTGGAAAAGATAAACAACGGAAGGAATAGAACTGTTAAATCAAGAAAAATTAGAATGCTTGGTGAGAAAGAAAACTACAAAGACTTCGGAATATTCCTAGAACTGTTTTTTGACATTGAACTATATTTACACTAAACTGAATTGTTTAATATAGGACTGTTTTGACATTTAACTGTGTGTAAACAAAACCTATACTTATACTAAACTGAATTAGCTGAATTAGAACTGTTTGAATAAACTGAATAGTTTGAAATAGAAATGTTTTTGACTATTAAACTGTGTACTCATGCTAAACTGAATTGTTTAAAATAGAACCGATTATTTGCATAAAAATGGATTAACTTAAATAATCTAAAAAGGTTGATATGCCATAAAATCCAACCAACCAACCAACCAACCAACCAAGCCAACCAAGCCAACAACTGACCAGAATCTTGCCTCACCATCAGAGGCAGTTAACTGCCATGCTGAAGATACTCTTCAACTTTATTAGGCTCTCACGATTTTCGTGTAAAGATTTTGTTTGATGGACAGCCATTTTGTTTTGACAAAATAATGATATTTAGAGTTTCATTCAACCGTAAAATAGAGAAACAATTTCTTTGGGAGAAACGGTTTTCAGTCCGAGCAGATTTGAAGAAATAATTACTTTTTCCGTGCAAAATCTGTGCCAGAAGGAGAAATGTGCGTGCCTTAAATGGAAGGCTTTTCGTGACTTCAATTAAGGCTTTGATTTATCAAACACGCAGACAATATGGCGATGAAGATTTATCCAAAATGTCTGACATAAGCATCAAGTACATATCAACGTCTTGTGGGTTGTGTGCCGACATTCATGGTAAATACTTAATTAAGATATCTTAATTAAAACTACGAACGAAAATAAAAAGAAGAAGCGTTACTGCGCTCAAAATTGATTGGAAATCATAGTTTTCTGATGTCTCTTCATTCTGTAAGGTACTCCATCGATATTTAATAACGATATCTACATTGTCATATTTATTTGATTTATCACATGGCTGCCTGATATCCTGACGTGATATCCTAACGTGTAATTCATTTAAATGATTTAGGAAACACGTTAGTTAGAGGCCAAGCAACTGAAACGAAGAGAAGTTAAAATTGACCAGAAAAATACAAGTCAAAAATAATAATTGACAATGCTTGATCTAAGAAATTCACACAACTTAACACTATTACTACGAGGTGTAAAAGCAAGAGAAATAAGATGAAAGAAATACTAGTCAAAAATTAATAATAATTGACAATGCTTGATCTAAGAAATTCACACAACTTAACACTATTACTACGAGGTGTAAAAGCAAGAGAAATAAGATGAAAGAAATACTAGTCAAAAATTAATAATAATTGACAATGCTTGATCTAAGAAATTCACACAACTTAACACTATTACGACGGGGTGTAAAAGCAAGAGAAATAAGATGAAAGAAATACTAGCCAAAAATGAATAATAATTGACAATGCTTGATCTAAGAAATTCACACAACTTAACACTATTACTACGAGGTGTAAAATCAAGAGAAATAAGATGAAAGAAATACTAGTCAAAAATTAATAATAATTGACAATGCTTGATCTAAGAAATTCACACAACTTAACACTATTACTACAAGGTGTAAAAGCAAGAGAAATATGATGAAAGAAATACTAGTCAAAAATTAATAATAATTGACAATGCTTGATCTAAGAAATTCACACAACTTAACACTATTACTACGAGGTGTAAAAGCAAGAGAAATAAGATGAAAGAAATACTAGTCAAAAATTAATAATAATTGACAATGCTTGATCTAAGAAATTCACACAACTTAACACTATTACTACGAGGTGTAAAAGCAAGAGAAATAAGATGAAAGAAATACGAGTCAAAAATTAATAATAATTGACAATGCTTCATCTAAGAAATTCACACAACTTAACACTATTACTACGAGGTGTAAAAGCAAGAGAAATAAGATGAAAGAAATACTAGGCAAAAATTACTATAATTGATAATGCCTCATCAAATAAAAATTCAAATTAATAAAACGACTTTCCATTCATTATTGTAGTTGAACGGTCTGAGTAATTCCAGCGAAAAGCAACTTAAATGCAAATATAAAGAAATATTTAAAAAGAATGACAGTCGATTATGATTTATCAGTAGTGACCCATGTGTATTTTGACCTTTTCAGAATTAACTTAATAATATAGAGAAATAGGGATGTCTCCGAGATGTTGTGGGTCATGAACTGGACTGTGACACCGTACTCTAACTATTAAGTCTGGCTAGGAGAAGTTATGGACAGTCTTATCTCGACAAAGATAGGTCAAATGGTACCACTAATGTTCATCTACATGAATGGATTTGGTTTTTCTTAACCCACAAAGGTTGATGTGCTATTCAAAATAACCAAACAAAACCAAACTTAATACAAACCAATATCCTTACCAATGTACTCACCAATGCATTCACCAAAATGTTCTCACCAATATACTCACCAAATGTACTCATCAACTTATTCCCGAAATGTACACATCAAATGTAAACATCAGTGTATTCCCCAAATGTATTCGTCGAACACGCGAACTCATCAAAAGTACTCATCAATTTTTTCACCAAATGTACTCATCAATGAATTCATTAGATGCACTCATCAATGTACTCACCAATGTACTCCCCAATGTATTCACCAAATGTACTCGTCAATGAGTTCACAAGATTTACTCATCAATGTACTCACCAATGTAATCTCCAATATACTCACCAAATGTACTCCCTAATATATTCTCCAAATATACTCATCAATGAATTCACTAGATGTACTCACCAATTACTCTCCAATGTACTCACCAAATGTACTCCTTAATGTATTCTCCAAATGTACTCGTCAATGAATTCACTTGATGTACTCATCAATGTACTCCCCAATGTACAACCCAAAACTCGTTTTGATTGGATCTTTAATAACCTGATACGAACTTAACAGCTAAAAGTACATAATTCGTACTCACTGGTCCAATTTTTAAAAATACTTTTCCTACTTTTACGTCGGCTGGTTAAATAATGGCATAAAAATGAAAACTTTCTTTCATTCTTTAGATGACTTTGGCCGAGTTTAGCCTCCACTGTGTATTCAAGGGTTCAAAATAAGTTTTGAATTAAGTATCTTAATGATCCCCCCCCCACACAAAAGAAAATGCAAGAAGCAGTAGATATCCCGCTGAAACCATTCCAAAAGTGATCTAACGCTTCCTGCAAATGCATCAGCACCAGCAAATATCTGTCGCAACCTCTTGGGCAGCTAGCAAGTGGCATTGGCGTCTCCGTGAACTCAGATGAAACAAACTTCTTGCCTTTTAAACAAGAAGCTATATCAACATTAAATGGTAAGCTTCAGAAATTTGTAGACCAGTTTATATGCCTCGGTAGCAATATCACATCTACTTAAGGCGATGTCAACATACGTTTAGGAAAGACACAGTCTACCGTCGATAGGTTATGCAACATATGGATATTTCATCTTTCCGATGATATAAAACGGGATTTTTTCTAAATTGTGGGTGTGTCAGTAATACTGTTGGGTTGCACCATCAGGACTCTAATAATACGCTTCGGGATAAAGTTACATGGGAACTACACAAGAATGCTGCTTACTGCTTTTGAAGTATCACTCTACAAAATAGCAGCTGTACGGCTACCTAACTCCCATCTTACAAACCATCCAAGACTGGCTGGGCACGGCTGGAGAAGTTTGGTTTGGTTTCTTTGTTTAATGGCATATCAACCTTTGTAGGTTATTTAATGCCAAAGCCATTCATCTAGAAGAACAGCAGTGGTACTGTTTAACCCATAGCTGGGAGGATAAGGGTATTCATACCTTTCCCAAGGGTATTTACCCAAAAGTGAACGTAGTAGCGCGACTGGAGTTCGAACTCGCTTACGCAGTTCATCACTTTAACCATTACACCAAGAGGGTCACCGTCGATTACGGTCGCCAACTTTATTTTAACTTTATGTATATATATATATATACGCGAGGGTCATTCATAAATAGGATGAAATATCAGGAAAGGAGATGGCAAGAGGAAGCACTGTTTATAAATGTCCCCTTTACAAGAAAACCAGAATACTGTCATCATGATCTTCTTTACTGATTGCTGCGGCTGGAAACTTTTATTTACCGGAGGGTGAATGGGATTCCACTCCATGGATTGTCTTTTCGACTTAGGTTCATTTTGGCAAACCTATGTTTAGCCCATTTGTAAACATTTTTTTTTTTAAACTCAAAACATTTTTTAAACTAAAAACTTCTTTGTATACATCACATATTAATCTCGCTTGGGTTGCACTTCTCCGCTTCCAAAAATTTGAAAACAAACCTCCATTCAAGCCTGGAGCAGTTTCTGGTTTGTCAACATCTTGAATAGCCTAAAAACAAATATTTTTGCGATATTGAAATAAAATTTTTACGGTAAAATCAATCCTAAAAAAAATGCAGCGTTTACATTTATTGAAAAAGATTCTGAAAAAAAAATCATTTGGCTTTTTTCGAAAAGTAATTCACTCTGTTTATTGAATTACTGACACACACACACACACACACACACACACACACACACACACACACACACACACACACACATACATACACACACAGACACATATATATATATATATATATATATAGTGGTAGAATCTTGGATTGGCGTTTCAGTCTGCAAGGTTTCGATCCTAGCTTCGGGAATCTAGCCTGTCTAGCCACACTGAAGAGTTCTGATAGAACGAAACAGTCTGTCTTTGGATGACAATATATATATTAGTCCATAGTCGAGGGTGACCCGAAGGCTCCCTTTTCGATAGCTACTACACCAAGGTGTAGGGGAGGGCGCTACTCCATTCCCTGGATTGCTCCACTTTACCCTTGAACCGTACCTTATAATGCTGAGTGTTAAGCAAGGTGGTATCAAGTTCCATTTTTAAAGTCTTTGGTATGACTCGACCTGGGATTGAACCCAGGTCTCCCGGGCCATTGGCGAACACTCTAACCGCTGGGCCAATGAAACCGGTCAAAACCATAGTCGAGGGTGACCCGAAGGCTCCCTTTTCGATAGCTACTACACCAAGGTGTAGGGGAGGGCGAAAAAAATATATATACAGAAACATATATATATATATATATATATCTTTAAGAAAAAGCAAAAACCAGTCACATTAGAATTATAAATTTATTTCTATCCTGTTATGGGTTTTGATATAAATCAAAAACACAAAAAAAAACAAAAAACAAACTAACAGGTCTTCTTCAGATCTTATGGATAAACCGTTTTTGATTTATATCAAAACCCATAAAAGGATTGAAATAAATTTATAATCCTAATGTGACCGGTTTTTGCTTTTTCTTAAAGAAATTATTGCTCTGTAATGTCTGTTACATTGAGCTCTTTACCAGGAAAATTTAAATGTTCACTGTTGAATGTTTTTTTGTCCAGATGGAATTACTCCCAACTCCGGTTTAACTGGACCGAATAATACTATATATATATATATATATATAGTCATCTACAGACAGTATCACAATTTTTCAGTGTGGCTAGAGACGGGGGATGCTTCTGTTGCATATTGACCTCCAACCCGGCCAAGCTGTCAAAAGAAGAAATTCACCTGTGTAAATAACTGGTGCATCCGGTGGAAGATGTTAGGAGGCGACCTTGACTGTCGAAGGGTTGAATTGAGTGTGAATTATGACGCTCGCAGGAAATAGGTGGACTTCAAATTATTATATAACCCCGGCGACAGGAAGTTCAGTTCAGTTGGAGAGAAGATGCTGGAATGCGAACCATGTTCCAGCAGAGGCTGGGCCCCCAGGCCCCCGGTTGAGCAGCCCAGGAAAACGGGAAAAAATGGCTGTGATAGCCAGAAGAGTTGGGTGGTCAATATGTTGCAGTTCTTTTCAGTCTCCAACTCACCTCTCACTCAATAATACCCTTCGTAACCCCTTCGAACCCTTTCAAATAAAGTGAGAGGTATATTTTTCTAAAGAACTGTGTCTGCTCGTCTTTATTGCGTCGTTATGTTTCTGCATGCATCGGCATATGAGTATACAACACTTCAAGGCGGAATCAAACTCGCTTGACTTTACTTTTGACTTAGTATCTTACAGCTCAGCCATTAGGCAACCATCGTCAGCTCGGCAATCATTATGTATTGGCTTTCGTTTGTTTATATTTTACACTATCGTATTTTTGGTGTGCCCAATTCGTTTGAAGGTCTTTGCATCACGTGGGTGGCTGCCGTCAGTTGCTTCGCCAGTGTGCTCAAACTTTCAATACTTATTTTAAAAGACAACACTCTTTACTCAAGAAAGCAACCCCTGATGTTGGCCCATGAAGGGTCTGAAAGCGGTCAGGACAATTTTGGTAAATTCATATACCAATTCCAACCTGAAACCAAGACAGTCATCAGGAAACTCGAAAGGATCTTAATTAAATTATATAGACAAAATGTGTCTTTATTATTTAGTAAAACAAGCTTAAATGAACGACTGCTGCCCAACACACACATGTTGTCATCCACAGACAGACTGTCTCGTTGTATCACAACTCTTTCGTGTGGCTAGACAGACCAGATTCCCGATGCTGGGATCGAAACCTGGCTGTCTGAAATGCCAATCGAAGATTCTACCACTCAGCCACGAGGAAACCAGTGAAAGCGAAGGAAGTTTAAACGCTTATGTATCACATTTGTTTTTGTTTACATCTATCTGCTTAACGGCTACCGAGAGCTCAATTCATTTGAAGAGCCTTGCTTTACGCTAGTGGCAACCATTACTTCCTTCGCTATAGAGCTCAATCCCACAGGGGTAGGGGAGCATATATATTGTCATACACAGACACACTGTTGCGTTGTATCGAATTTCTGTTTTGGGCACCTCGGGTGGTGTTATGGATGGTAGGCAAGACAAGCAAACCTGTAGAAATCAGTTCAAGTCTCGCTGAGTACCCCATTCATAAAGCCTTTTGCCACATCAAAGCAAAAAGCTTTGTAAATTACTATGTGAATTTCTGTTTGAAGGCAAAAGAAGTTTGTCTATGTTCTGGTTCTAAAAAAAATGAAAAAGACCGCACCCTGCCAAAAAAAAAAAAAAAAAAAAAAAATCGTGATGAAAAATGAAAAATATTACGAAAAACAAAGAAATAAAGAAATATAGAAATATCCTATCGTATTAAGAGAATTCATATATTCATATATATATATATATAGAGAGAGAGAGAGAGAGAGTGAGAGAGAAATATTCTGTCGTATTAATATAATTCATATATATATGCTTATATACATATATATATATATATATATAGAGAGAGAGAGAGACAGTGAGAGAGAAATATTCTGTCATATTAATAGAATTCATATATATATGCTCATATATATATATATATATATATATAAAGAGAGAGTACCACGTTGGCTAAGGGATTTATAAGGTATTTATTTAGCAACAGCAGCAGCAGCAGCCGTTTGTTTACATTTTTATACCCTCTCGGCTACCAGAGTGCTCAATTCTTTCGAAGAGCTTTGCATTATGCGAGCGGTGGCCGAAAATTCCTTCGCCAGAGTGCTCATATATATATATATATATATATATATATATATATATATATAGTATTAATAGAATTCTTGAAAGACTTACTTTTACGATTTATCGTCTGCGTTGATATTGAAGAAATCAAATAAAAAAGAATATGAACTGCACCTACGCAACACAAAAGAATGGAGTCGGAGACTAATTATAATTAAATGAGGACATTACAAATCTTGGTTAATTATATCGGCCCTGGAAGTCAGAAAACAAGAATAAGAAAAAGAATCGCAAATTAAGATTTTTATTTGTTTTTGTTTATCGATTATTTCGCAAATACACTGACGGGTATCTTTATTTCTTTGTTTTTATTTAGCCCAATGATTTGTCTGAGATTCTGAAGGAAGGAGGATTGTTATTATTCCACAGATTATTTGATGAGTATCTTTATCTTTCTGTTTTTATTTAACATAATGCTTGAAGATTAATATGGTTTTGTTTGGTTTTATGGCATATCAACTATTGTTGGTTATTTAATGCCGAATCTGCTTTATTTATATATAGTAGATATATGATTTTTAAACATAAGTCAACAAAGTTAAATGGTTCCAGGTATTGCTATGTATCACTAACAAATCAATCAAATATCAGTTATTTGTTTACACACAGTTAAATGATCAAACAGTTCTATTTCAAACAATTTAGCAAAAAGATTTTTCTAGAGATTCTTCGTGGGGAGTGTTTCATTATTCCACAGATTATTTGATGAGTATCTTTATCTTTTTGTTTTTATTTTGCACAATGCTTTAAGATTGTCTGATATGATTTTGTTCGGTTTTATGGCATATCAACTATCGTAGGTTAATAAATGCCAAATCTGGTTTATTCATTTATAGTATATATATGATCTGTAAACACTAGTCAACAAAGTTAAATTGTTCCAAGTATTGCTATATATCACAAACAATTCAATTAAACATCGGTCATTAGTTTACACACAGTTAAATGATCAACCAGTTCTATTTCAAACAATTCAATTTAGCATGTCATTTGTTTGCCTTCAGTTTAAATGTCAGACAGTTCTATTTGACGCATAGATAGGACCCGATCAAGTGCAACCAGTTTGGGTCTGAGTGGACCTGGGAGTGATGGCAATGAAGGGTTACTCTGCATCCCCAAAAGCTCTTGCATTACTGGAACCTCACCATCAGATAGTTTAATGTCATATTCAGAATACTCGTTGAAGAGGGGGTCTTACCTCTCCGCAGATATGCAGTCGGTGTATTCTCCAGCCCCAGACCACTGAGCTCGTCAGATATAAGATGAAGGATTTTCATTATTCCACACATTATTTGATAGGTGTATTTTGTTGATTTTCAAGATATCGATGCATTTTATTCCATAAATTTTAGCACATCTATTACATGGAGGATATAAATTGCTTTTTCTTAATGTTGTCCATGACACTTCGATGGTGATTTCTTTTCTTTTGGGGGAAAAAGAAAAGCCGCATTGTAAAAATGAATATGACCATCAAACCATCACTGAACGCCTTCTTCCCGCGCTTTCAATAAACTCATAGAATATAACACATTTAATACATCACAATTAACGCTATACATTATATATATATATATATATATATATATATATATTTGAGTGTGTGTGGATAGATAGATAGATAGCTAAAAAAAGATAATAGCATTTTAGCAGCTCTGTTTTCTTATTCAGCATTTATATATATATATATATATATATATATATATATATATATATATATTTGTGTGTGTGTGTGTGTGTGTGTGGATAGATAGAATGATAGATAAAAAAAGCTCTGTTCTCTTATTCAGCAATTTCATTCTTTATAAAATAATAAAAATTATTCTTTCTTTATATATATATATATATATATATATATATATAAACCCAGATGATAGCCTAGGAAAGTTCCGTAAGTGCTCGGGACAATTTCGGTAAATTCATCTTCCAACTCTAACCTAAAACCGAAACACTTGTCAGGAAACTTGAAAAGATCCTAATAAAATTATATCGACAAAATGTGTCTTTATATATATATATATATATATATATATAAAAAGACACATTTTGTCAGGAAACTTGAAATAATAAAAAAACTCCTTCAGCCTTGGTGAGGCAACAATTCTAGGAGAAGGAAAACTCTGAATTCAAACCTGTTAAACTCCGCTTAAAAACTGACCTTGTGTCATATCCTGCCCGAGCGGAGGGGTTGGTAAATATGAATAAATAATAACAAAACTCCTTCAGCCTTGGTGAGGCGACTAGACTAGGAGAAGAAAAATTCTGAATTCAAACCTGTTAAACTCCGCTAAAAAATTGACCTTGTGTCATATCCTGTCCGAGCGGAGGGGTTGGGTAAATACGGTTAAGTAATTGAGTTGATTTTGAGTTGGGGGTTGGATGGTGATAAATATTTCCCATCATCTAACGCTGGATAATCTGGATCGTTTTTCAAATGACCAAGGGAGGAACTCAAATGTCTAAGGCCCTACAGTTAAAAGATCCCATAAACTGACTCTTGGTGTCAAGAAAAGAAGGTCGATTGAGAAAATGCAACAATTCTAGAACGAGAAATACGCCCAAAAAAGAACAAAGAACGACTAATTACAGCAGTCAAAAAAACAATGGCAACATAGGGACCCCCAACACAAAAAAAAAACGACAAAAAAAATATAGAAATGAGACAGAAAACAACTGTATGGATACTTCGGGCAACAAATTGGTTGGTTTGGTTTTATGTCATATCAACCTTTGTAGGTTATTTAAAGCCAAATCCAATTTTTATGTAAATAATCAGTTTAGGTACTATTCAACCGAATACTTGCGTCATAAAATGGTCCATACCTCTTTCAAATGTTTTAGTTGGTTGGTTGGTTGGATTTTATGGCATATAAACCTTTGTAGGTTATTTAACGCCAAATCCATTTTGTAAAAAATAATTGAATAGATAGGTCTAAAAAGAAATAGAAATATAGATCTGATTGGTTGTTTTGTTAGTTGGGTTTTATGGCATATTAACCTTTGCAGGTTATTTAACGCCAAATCCATTTTTATGTAAATAACCAGTTCTATTTCAAACAATTCAGTTTAGCATGAGTACACAGTTTAATTATCAAACACATTTCTATTTCAAGCTATTCAGTTTATTCAAACCGTTATATATAACAATTCAGTTTAGTGTAAGTACAGTTTCAATGTCAAAAACAGTTCAATTTCAAAAAATTCGGTTTAGCATGAGCATGCAGTTTAATTGTAAGTACAGTTTAATTGCCAAAAACATTTCTATTTCAAGCTATTCACTTTAGTCAAGCAGTTCTAATTCAGCTAATTCAGTTTAGTATAAGTACAGATTTTCTTTACACACGGTTAAATGTCAAAACAGTTCTATGTCAAACAATTCAGTTTAGTGTAAATACAGTTTCAATATCAAAACCAGTTCTATTTCAAATAATTCAGTTTAGCATAAGCACGCAGTTTAAATGATAGTACAGTTTAATTGTCAAAAACATTTCTATTTCAAGTTTAGGTGTCAAAACAGTTCTATTTTAAACAATTCAATTTAGCATAAATCAGTATTGTGAAGGAAGCACGTTTAGTTCTTTTTAACCCATAGATAGGACCCTTATCAGGTGCTACCACTCCAGGTCAGAGTGGACCTGGGAGCGATAGCAATTAAGGGGTGATCTGCATTCCCCAATGCTCCAGCCTTACTGGAACCTCACCATCAGATTGTTTAGTGTCATAAACAGGACACTCGTCCGGGGGGGGGAGTCTTACCCCTCTGCAGTGAAGCAGTCGGTGTATTCTATAGGCCCAGCCGACTGGGCAAGCAACAAATTGGGAAGTTTGCATACTGGATAGGGCTAAGAAAAGGAAACCTCAAGAAGGAAACTGAATCTTTTTTAATTGAAACACAGAATAATACTATTAGGACCAAATAGAATTGAAAATTTTAATAATGTGACAACAGAGATGAAACAGTTAATTTCATAATAAGTGAATGGAGTAATAAAATACAAACGAACTATCAAATCCCACCTATGAGATTAGATCTTATTTAACCAGAAAAAACTTGTTAAGTGAATCTTGTCATTCCAGTGGACTACAGATTGAGAATTAAAGAAAGTGAAAAGATAAACATATGTTAGAACCATGTCAAAAAGAAAAAACAATGTAGAACATGAGAGTGACGGTGATACTAATCGTAATAAGCGCACTTGGAATAGTTCTCAAAGCGTGGAAACAAGACAGGAGGAATTAGAAATTAGAGGAAGAATTGCGACCATCTGGACCATGAGATTATTGAGATCGACTATAATACTAAGAAGAGTCCTGGAGGCCTGAAAAGATCTGCTAACACCCAAACTTCAGTCAAAATTTTTCAAGAAGTGAAATAATTATCGTAACTTTTTTAGCTCCACAGCAAAGCAGCAAGAATAAAAATGGATTCAGCTGGAATGCGATTGAATTCCTTCGTGGGTATGTCATTGATGGAAATCAGAGCTGACCGATAAAATGAAACGCAGTTTCTTCCTGGCAGCAGTCGTATCGATACTGCTATATGGATGCACTACTTGGACGCTAACTAAACGGCTGAAGAAGAAGCTAGACGGCAATTACACAAGAATGTTGCGAGCAATATTAAACAAGTCCTGGCGGCAACACCCCACAAGTCACCAACTATAAGGCTACCTGCCTCCCATCACGAAAACTATACAAGTTAGACGAACCAGACACGCAGGACACTGCTGGAGAAGCAAGGACGAGCTCATCAGTGATGTACTCCTATGGACCCCCGCATATGGCCAAGCAAAAGCAGGATGACCAGCTCGAACATACATACCGCAGCTATGTGAGGATACGGGATGTAGCCCTGAAGACCTGCCAGAAGCGATGAATGATCGGGAGAAGTGGCGAGAGAGGGTCAGGGATATCTGTGCTAGCAGCACGACATGATGATGATGATGATATATATATATATATGTGGAGGGGTTGGTAAATGCATATATATATATATATATATAGATTCTAGCGTACTTTTTGGAAGATTTATTCGTCTAATAGGTTGCAGATTGAGTGTAATGTGTTTTGAAAAGAATTTTAAACTCGAAACATCTGGGTGTGTGCGCAAACGAGTGTCATTAAGAAGAATGATGGAGAAAAAATCTAGGTTGCTTGTCAGTTGCAATTAGGCAGCCTTATTAAACGGATGTAAAATGCTTCTCTCTTCGCAAGGGTTTTTCGATTACACGAATGCTGCACAGGCGCAAGAAATTGGAACGCTAGATTCAGAGCCGTGTCCATTATTTTCAATCAGATCTAAATCACACGTAAAAATGTCACACACACACACACACACACACACACATATATATATATATATATATATATATATATATACAGGCCAGCTTCAATTCTTTGAATAAAAATTAGCTTTGTTAATTGAAGAGTTTTACAGGTAATCAAGTGACAGCAAGTCTTGACACAACACTTCCGTTGTTAGTCTTCTTTTAATATTATCATATTATGTTTTATAGTTGTTGTTAAGGAAGATCAAGTGCCAATAGGTCACTTTAATGTCTCCACACTGTCGTTAGTATTGTCATTATTATTATTATTACATGAAAGCTTTACCCCGGAGATGGAGCGACAGCCAGTTGCCCAATTCGACAGAATTTTCCTCAGTATCGTAGCAGATTTTAGTCATGTTGCTGCCAGCATGGTTTTAATTCTTCTTCTTCTTCTTCTTCTTCTTCTTCTTCTTCTTCTTCTTCTTCTTCTTCTTCTTCTTCTTCTTCTTCTTCTTCTTGTTTGTTTCTTCTTCTTTTTCTTCTTCTTCTTGTTTGTTTCTTCTTCTTTTTCTTCTTCTTTGTTTTTTCTACTTCTTCTTTGTTTCTTTTCTTCTTCTTCTTTGTTTTTTCTACTTCTTTTTTGTTTTTTTCTTCTTCTTCTTCTTCTTCTTCTTCTTCTTCTTCTTCTTTGTTTTTTTTTCTACTTCTTTGTGTATTTGCTACCTTGACAAAAAAAAGAAAGAAAAGAAAAGAAGAAAATGTGAGAGATACATGTCATTTATGACGACAGTATCTAATAGTAATATTATATATATATATATATATATATATGCAGTTTAAGTTCTTTTGGTTGGTTTATTGTTTTGTTTTACGGCGTATCAACCCTTTATGGATTATTTAACGCCGAATGAAATTTCAAACAATTCAGTTTAGTATAAACATAGTTTTTGTTTATAAACAGTTAAACGTCAAAATAAATCAGTTAAATGTCAAAACAGTTCTATTTCAAACAACTCAGTTTAGCATAAGTACACCGTTTAGTTCTCATTGACCAATTGACAGGACCCTATCACGTGCTACCACCCTGAGCCAGGGTGGACCGGGGAGCGATGGATATAAAGAGGTACTCTGCATTCCCCAAAGCTCCAGCAATACTGGAGCCACACCATCAGATTGTTTAGTGTCATATCCAGGAAACTCGTTGGGGGAGTCTTACCCCTCTGCTGATGTGCAGTCGGTGTATTCTATAGCTCCAGCCGACAGGGCAATTCGTTTTTATAACTACGAAGTATGTATTTATCCAACCTTTCGACCACGGACTGGATGTGGTTCAAGGTCAATGTCCAAGTGGGGTAAAACTGGTTTGAGTTCAGTTTTCCTTTTCCTTGATTGGTTGCTAACCAAGGCTAAAGAACCCAGTCTACCCTACTATTTGACCAATAGCTGAAGACAGAAGAACTGAATTCATGCCTTTCCCAAGGGAATTAGCTCAAAGTGAAACACAGAGAGCTTAGCCCAGGATTTGAACTCGGTTCGCTAATTCCATTTCTAACGACGATAAACGTTGCTATAACTCTGCCACTTAATAATGTGAGATATCTGAATCTTGTGCACCAAACTAAGCAAAGCTTTGTAAATAACAAGTTAAGGCAATAATCCACCAGGTCAGAATTTAGCTGGGTGACCACTTGATAAAAGCGGGCATTGTGAATAACTTGAAACCATTGTGCTAGACGAAGCAAATCTTTGTAAATAACAAGTTAAGGCAATAATCCACCTGGTCAAAACTTAGCTGGGTGACCACTTGATAACAGCAGGCATTGTAAAAATCTTTGTATCAGAC
>OY757944.1:33843598-34018598 GCA_963585895.1 Sepioteuthis lessoniana
AAAACAAATAAAAAACAAATAAAAAACAAATAAAAAACAAATAAAAAAACAAATAAAAAACAAATAAAAAACAAATAAAAAACAAATAAAAAACAAAGACTGATTTCGGCAATAAATAATCTAACGAATATTGACGTAGCGTAAAATCAATTATGACCTTTGACTCAATCGAGTGAATTCTTTCTGGAACATTTTAGTTTCACAGCTTTCTTGATCTCCGGTTCAGTTACCCACTCGCAAAAAAAAAAAAAAAGAAAAAGAAAAAAAAACAAAAAAAAAAACAAAGATATAAAACAAACAAAAAAAAACAACAACTCCCTGCACCCCCCAAAACAGACCCCCCCCAAAACAACAAAAAACAACACAAAACAAGCAACATTTTTGTATTTCTAAATATTTGACTTCATGATCAAGAGTAGAGTTAAAAGAAATTAGTACCTTGTACGAATACTCCCCCCTAACCCCCCCTGATAATGTCTCCCTGTACGTAACTTATTTTCATTGTAAAGTTTGTTGATTTGAACTTGAAAGTTTCAGTTGGTTTTCATAGTGTATAGGCAAATCAACCTTCTGGCTTGGTTGGTTGGGTTTTTATGGCATATCAAACTTTGTAGGTTATTTAATGCTAAATCCATTTTTATACAAATAATCAGTTCTATTTCAAACAATTCAGTTTAGCATACAAAAACAGTTTCATTTCAAACAATTCAGTTTAACATAAGTTCGCAGTTTTAATGTAAGTACACAGTTTAATTGTCAAAAACATTTCTATTTCAAGTTTTTCAGTTTAGTCAAATAATTCTAATTCAGTTTAGAATAAGTATAGTTTTGTTCACACACAGTTAAATGTCAAAACAGTTCTATTTCAACTAATTCAGTTTAGCATTATTACGCAGTTTAAATATCAAAGCAGTTCTATTTCTAGTTTTTCAGTTTAGCATAAGTACACAGTTTAGTTCTATTTAACCCATAGATAGGGTGCTATCAGGTGCTACCACTCTGAGAAAGAATGGACCTGGAAGCGATGGCAATGAAAGAGTACTCCGCATTCCCAAAGCTCCAGCATCACTGGAACCTCCCCATCAGATTGTTTAGTGTCATATCCGGGACACCCATTGGCGGAGGACATTCGTTGTCTTTTTTTACCCCTCTGCGGAGGTGCAGTTGGTGTATTTTACAGCCCCAGCCGACTGGTCAGCAACCTTCTTTGGTTATTTAATGACAAAGCAATACTTGTTGAACAATAGTAGTGATACTATTTACTCTATAGCTGTGGGGGGAATATGAGGGTTCTTTGTTTTTTTTTTGTTTAATGGCATATCAACCTTCATGGGGTATTTAATGCCAAATCTATCCTTGTAGAAGAACAGTGGGAATACTATTTAACCCATACCAAGTGACATAATAAGATAAATGCCGTTTCCAAGGGTATTAGTCCGAAAGTAGTCATATGACTGGAGTCTGAACTCACTATGATTGGGGGGGGGGCTCGTGGTATAATGGTTAAAGCACTAGACTGCGGAATCGTAGTAAGCGAGTTCACTTTCGGGCAAATACCCTTGGGAAAGGTAGGAACCCCCTTATCCTCCCTGCTATGGGTTAAATAGTAGCACAACTTTTCTAGGAGAATGACTTTGGTATTAAATAAACTACAAAGGTTGATATGCCATTAAACAAAGAAAAATTAAACAGTTACAGGTAAGCACATTAGTCTCCACACTTTTGGAGGTGCCCGTGGTGTAATGGTTATCGTCGTAGGAAATGGACATGGCGACACGAGTTCAAATCCTGAATGAGACTGATTGCAATTCACATAATACCTTTGGGAAAGGTATGAATCCAATTATTCTCCCTCCAGCTATTGGTAAATAGTAGGGAAGACTGGGTTGTTCAGCCTTGGTGAGACAACTAGTCTAGGAGAAGGAAAACTCTGAATTCAAACCTGATAAACTCTGCTTAAAAATTGACCTTGTGTTATATCCTGCCCGAGCGGAGGGGTTGGTAAATATGATTAGTCACCACACTTTGATCTTGAAATGCTTGAAATGAATAAATAAATAAATAAAAATTAGATTGAATTAAAAAAGAAAATCATTAAAATAGGCAGAATCTCCCAGAGGCCTCTGACAGGAAAAAGGGGCGACGCATGCGTAAAGAAAAAGGGAACTCCCGGCAAAAGGAGGAAGCTCATTCGCTTTCAGCAGTGACCGGCGAAGTGACAACATCTTGCTAACTAGTGGAGGATGCCACGCATTCGTCTTTGGACGATGCGTTGGCTAGTCCTTTCACTAGTAGCAGCCCTCTCGGTTAACTGTATGCTGAAATATAAAAGGCTACAAAATGGACCTTCGAACTATGAAATAAAACACTGGACTTAGACAAACACCACAAAGGCGACTAACACATTGTTAAAGCTTTAAAATACCAAATGAGGGCACACATGATACCAAGAAACGATTAACGTATTTTTAAACACTTTGACTTGGGGATTCAACCATTTCAATTGTATTCAGGGAAAATTCCTTCTCCCATTGAATGGTTGTTGAACCCAGGAAATAAAGGAAAAATATAAAAGAAACGTCTTCGTCTCCTATCTGTTGCTGTTTTCTTTCGTATAATTCTTTTTGGGCCTTTCTTGTTCAAGGAGTTACATCAACAAGGCAACGTGGGGTAAAAATAGAATACCTCAGAATGGAATCAGATAAAAATGGTAACACAGCTTGCCCACTGACCTCTGCCTGACCCCACATGCTTTCAAGGAAGAACACCAAAAGATAAAAGTCAGCAGAGTCCCGTATACTGTCTGTCACTTATTCTAAAAAATATCTACAAATTAGGATTATTATTATTATTATTATTGGTTACTGGAAAGCATATAACTCTCTGAAAATTATTAGCATTTGATTGAAATACTTGAAACCATCCAACTATGTTCAAATTATTTGTATTAAGAATCGTTACTTGAAGCTATAATCATTTGCAAATTATTATCTTTACAATTCTGATTTCTGGATTGCATATAACTGAGTACAAATTAGGCTTAGTTTGGTTTCTTTATTTAACGGCATATCAACCTTTCTGGCTTATTTAATGTCATCCTTATAAAATGACGATAGTGGTACTATTTTATCCATTTTTTGACAGCTTCTGCAGGGAGAAATGATCTAATGAAAAGATTTCGGCAATGGAGTAGATATAAAATAATCCATCTACAAAATAATTTCTTTCTTTTTATCACGAACATCTTGCTTTTATTTCTCAATTAAAACCACTAAAATATAAGATCAAAGAAAACGTTGAAAATATTTCAAGTTCTAAATACAATGGACATATTTTTGAAAAGGCCCAAGACATGCCTAATTTTTCCATCGTTTCATTTAGTTGTTAGATTTATGGAAGCGGTTATGGTGCAGTGGTTATCGTCGTAGGGAATGAACACTGTTAACTGGGTTTGAATCCTGGCACAAGTCCGTTGGCATTTCACATAGCGCTAATTACAAGGTATAAGTCAAACTATGGGTAAATAGTAGAGCAGACTGAGTTCTTTAGCCTCGGTATGGCAACCGGTATAGGAGAACGAAAACTGAATTAAAATCTGTTAAACTCCACGTAAAAATTGACATTCTTCACTTAATTTATTTCTGAATGTTTAATAGTTAAAAACAGTTGAGGATCTGGTTTGATTTATTGGTTTAATGGCATATCAACTCCTTATGGGTTATTTAATGCCAAGATTTGATTCATTTCTAAATGTTTAATTATAATTACGGCTTATTTTTTAGTACTCCTTTTTCATTCTTTAATCGCCCCTTTTTTGTCTATAATCATTTTTGCACACAATTTTATGGTTTCAAGTATTCCTATCTAATTCAAATAATTTGCACACAATTTTATGGTTTCAAGTATTCCTATCTAATACAAATAATTTGCACACAATTTTATGGTTTCAAGTATTCCTATCTAATACAAATAATTTGCACACAATTTTATGGTTTCAAGTATTCCTATCTAATACAAATAATTTGCACACAATTTTATGGTTTCAAGTATTCCTATCTAATACAAATAATTTGCACACAATTTTATGGTTTCAAGTATTCGTATCTGATACAAATAATTTGCACACAATTTTATGGTTTCAAGTATTCCTATCTAATACAAATAATTTGCACACAATTTTATGGTTTCAAGTATTCGTATCTAATACAAATAATTTGCACACAATTTTATGGTTTCAAGTATTCCTATCTAATACAAATAATTTGCACACAATTTTATGGTTTCAAGTATTCCTATCTAATACAAATAATTTGCACACAATTTTATGGTTTCAAGTATTCCTATCTAATACAAATGATTTACAAGTATTTTCACGGTTTAAAGTATTCTTATCTAATACAAATAATTTAGTATAGCAGTTATTTTCTTAGGAAATAGAATTGTATGCCCCTTGAGATTGTCATGAATGTATCTGTTTTCCCCTCGTAGAAAAAGAAATAGTAGGACAGTCAAGTTTCTTCGTTAATTGACCAGTTTAAGAGATGGAAAACTCTGAATTTTAGCCATCTTTACTATGCTTCGAAATTGACCTTGTGCCATATCCTCTTCATTGCGACGAGGTTGGGTAAATGCTTATTAATGATTTGCATACAATTGTATAGTTTCAAGTATTTTTATCTAATACAAATAATTTATACCCTATCATATAATGTAAAATAACTATTACAATTTAATCATTCATTTACACAGTTATATGGTTTCAAGTATTCTTGAACAACATCAATAATTTGCAAGTAATTGTATCGTTTTGGTTAATAATTAAGTAAATTTGGCAAGCGTACTCGAGAGTGAGCCCAAGGCTCCCTTTTCAATAGCTACTACACCGAGGTGTCGGGGAGGGCGCTACTCCTTTACCTGGACTGTTCCACTTTACCCTTCATCCGTATCTGATTATGCTAAGTGTTAAGCAAGGAGGTAGCAAGTATCATTTTTTGAGTCTTTGGTATGACTCAACCTGGAATTGAACCGGGGTATCCCGGGCTCTGGCTAAACAATCTACTCAATGATTCGTCATTATCATCATCATGTCGCTCCATTAGCACAGATATCCCTGACCCTTTTTCGCCACCCTTCTTTATCGTCCATTGCTTCCGGCAGGTCTTCAGGGCTACATCCCGTATCAGCTCAGAACTTCTGTATGTAAGTTCGAGCTGGTCGTCCTGCCTTTGATCGTCCATGTGAAGGGGTCAACGTATGGAGAAAAAGCGTGACGGCAAGAATGCAGCGAGCAATATAGAATGATTAATAATGATCATGAATAACCAAGTCACCATTCTTGATACAAAATAAGTTGCACAGTTATATAATATCAAGTATTCTTATCTAACACAAATGATTTGCACATAGTTTATTGTTTCAAAAATGTATTCCCCAACCACATTTACACCAGTAGGATGTGACACAAGGTCAATTTTAAGAGGAGTTTAACCAGTTTGAATTCAGAGCTTTCCTTTTCCTCGAGCAGTCGTCAGACTAAGTTTAAAGAGTCCAGCCTGCCCTACTATTTATCCATTGTTGGAAGGAGAATGATTAGATTCATATATTTTCGAAAAGATTTTTTTTTATCATTCAGGTTTTTCAGAGTATTGTGTTCATCCTATTTACCTAACCCCTCCGCTCGTGCAAGATATAACACAAGGTCAATTTTTTAAGCGAAGTTTAACAGGTTTGAATTCAGAGTCTAGTTGCCTCATCAAGGCTGAAGAAGTTTTGTTATTATTTATTCATATTTACCAACCCCTCCACTCGGGGAGGATATGACACAAGGTCAGATTTTAAGCGGAGTTTAACAGGGCTCCAGGACTCTTCTTAGTATTATAGTCGATCTCAATAATCTCATGGTCCAGATGGTCGCAATTCTTCCTCTAATTTCTAATTCCTCCTGTCTTGTTTCCACGCTTTGAGAACTATTTCAAGTGCGCTTATTACGATTAGTATCACCGTCACTCTCATGTTCTACATTTTTTTTCTTTTTGACATGGTTCTAACATATGTTTATCTTTTCACTTTCTTTAATTCTCAATCTGTAGTCCACTGGAATGACAAGGTTCTCTTAACAAGTTTTTTCTGGTTAAATAAGATCTAATCTCATAGGTGGGATTTGATAGTTCGTTTGTATTTTATTACTCCATTCACTTATTATGAAATTAACTGTTTCATCTCTGTTGTCACATTATTAAAATTTTCAATTCTATTTGGTCCTAATAGTATTATTCTGTGTTTCAATTAAAAAAGATTCAGTTTCCTTCTTGAGGTTTCCTTTTCTTAGCCCTATCCAGTATGCAATCTTCCCAATTTGTTGCTTGCCCAGTCGGCTGGGCCTATAGAATACACCGACTGCTTCACTGCAGAGGGGTAAGACTACCCCCCGGACGAGTGTCCTGGATATGACACTAAACAATCTGATGGTGAGGTTCCAGTAAGGCTGGAGCTTTGGGGAATGCGGATCACCCCTTAACTGCTATCGCTCCCAGGTCCACTCTGACCCGGAGTGGTAGCACCTGATAAGGGTCCTATCTATGGGTTAAAAGAACTAAACATGCTTCCGTCACAATACTGATTTTTGCATTTAAACTGCGTATTTATGCTAAATTGAATTGTTTAAAATAGAACTGTTTTGACACCTAAACTTGAAATAGAAATGTTTTTGACAATTTAACCGTACTTACATTTAAACTGCGTGCTCATGCTAAACTGAATTAGCTGAAATAGAACTGGTTTTGACATTGAAACTGAATTTACACTAAACTGAATTGTTTGACATAGAACTGTTTGGCATTTAACTGTGTGTAAAGAAAATCTGTACTTATACTAAACTGAATTAGCTGAATAAGAACTGCTTGACTAAAGTGAATAGCTTGAAATTGAACTGTTTTTGACATTGAAACTGTACTTACACTAAACTGAATTGTTATATATAACTGTTTGAATAAACTGAATAGTTTGAAATAGAAATGTGTTTGATAATTAAACTGTGTACTCATGCTAAACTGAATTGTTTGAAATAGAACTGATTATTTACATAAAAATGGATTTGGCGTTAAATAACCTGCAAAGGTTAATATGCCATAAAACCCAACTAACCAACCAACCAATCAGATCTATATTTCTATTTCTTTTTAGACCTATCTATTTAATTATTTTTTGCAAAATGGATTTGGCGTTAAATAACCTACAAAGGTTGATATGCCATAAAATCCAACCAACCAACTAAAACATTTGACAGACGTATGGACCATTTTATGACGCAAGCATTGGGTTGAATAGTACCTAAACTGATTATTTACATAAAAATGGATTTGGCTTTAAATAACCTACAAAGGTTGATATGCCATAAAATCAAACCAACCTATTTGTTGCCCGAAGTATCTATAGTTTTCTATCTCATTTCTATTTTTTTTTGTCGTTTTTTTTTGTGTGTTGGGGTCCCTATGTTGCCATTGTTTTTCTGACTGCTGTAATTAGTCGTTCTTTGTTCTTTTTTGGGCGTATTTCTCGTTCTAGAATTGTTGCATTTTCTCAATCGACCTTCTTTTCTTGACACCAAGAGTCAGTTTATGGGATCTTTTAACTGTAGGGCCTTAGACATTTGAGTTCCTCCCTTGGTCATTTGAAAAACGATCCAGATTATCCAGCGTTAGATGATGGGAAATATTTATCACCATCCAACCCCCAACTCAAAATCAAGTCTATTACTCAACCGTATTTACCCAACCCCTCCGCTCGGGCAGGATATGACACAAGGTCAATTTTTAAGCGGAGTTTAACAGGTTTGAATTCAGAGTTTTTCTTCCCCTAGACTAGTTGCCTCACCAAGGCTGAAGAAGTTTTGTTATTATTTATTTATATTTACCAACCCCTCCGCTCGGGCAGGATATGACACAAGGTCAGATTTTAAGCGGAGTTTAACAGGTTTCAATTCAGAGTTTTCCTTCTCCTAGACTAGTTACCTCACCAAAGCTGAAGAACCCAGTCTGTCCTACTATTTACCCATAGCTGGAGGGAGAATAATTGGATTCATACTTTTCCCAAGGGTATTAGTGCTATGTGAAGTGCAATCAGTCTCGTCCAGGATTTGAACTCGTGTCGCCGTGTTCATTTCCTACGACGATAACAATTACACCACGGGCACCTCCATGAAGTATCGTGTTCATCTTTATTGTTATATCCTCAACATTTCAGCCGATGTGTTCGCCGGCCTTCCTTATGTGTTTCTTGTCGAACTCGGGAGCTTACATTGAATTTGGAACCACATCCTTTATATAATCCACGGGTGTTGCTTGCTCGGATTCCATTAATCATACCTGGATACAAATATTAAGAATTACTGTATTATTTCTCGTCTGCAGCTAAGATTGAACTTACTACCTCCAGATGATTTTCACAAAGAAGCTTACTTTGAACCATAGACAGGACCCTAACGGGTACTGATACTCTGGCGTTATATGGAATAATGGAAATGAAGAATTGTCTTTACACTCTCCAGAGCTTCAGAATACCTAAACCGGAGCCTCACCACCAAATGCAGTGAGACAATACCATTCCGGGTTACAGTGAACTTGGTTGTAATGTAAGGGGCCCTGAAAGTTTCTTTTTTGAGCCCTCCTGGCACGATTTTCTAAAATTCTCAGGTTTTATATCTGTATTTTGTTTCAGACAATATCTGTCACCCTTACTTGAAAAAAAAAAAAAAAAAAAAAAAAAAAAAAAGAAAGAAAGAAAAAAAAGAAGGAAAAACAAAAATTTAATCACATTTAAAATAATAGTAAATGAAATATTAAAATAAAAATCAACTCGGTCGTTATCATAGTCACAACGTCTTGGCCGTTAACGTCTTGGCCGTTATACCCTCCAGCCTTCAGCAAATACCTGTCGTTATCGGTAACTTTCTTGGAATTTTGAACAGAACCCTTTAGTCATTAAAGACAGAAAAATAAAAGGCAACTTTTGTTTTCTTTGTTAAAACTTTTTAATTTTCAATTCAAGTTGATATTCAGTTAATATTATATATTTATTTTTAGGTTGAATTTTTTCTATTTCTTTGCAGAAATAAATGACTCATTCAGTTTTGGAAAAAATAATAAAATACCGTTTTTTGAAAACTTTTGCAATTAAAAAAGAAAATGAAATTTTTGTTAAACCCAGGGATGTTTTTGGTAAACCTTGAGGTTCCGTCATATCTTCTTTGGGAAATAACGTTCCATATTATATTTCTTAGGCATAAGATAATCTGTTTAAAAAATATTTTGGGGGACAACTTCTGGTAAAATAAGATGACTTAAAGGAAGAGAATGAAAAGCATGACGGGGAAAGAGAATTCGACTTTCGATTAAAATGGGAAACCAGTCGATCATGGTCAACATATAATAAAGGGAACACAAAAATGTTGGAATTAAAATGTGTTTTTAGATTCAAATCGACACGTCGAGTCCATTTCCGAGGAGATAACAATTATTTTAAAGGCATAAAGGTTGTGTGGATATAAACAGACGGAGATAGATAGACAGGTAGATAGACAGAAATGAATATACTGAGATATATTGGTTTGGTTTGGTTTAATGGCATATCAACCATTGTAGGTTATTTAATGCCAAATCCTCTTTATACATATATATTAAATATATATGATTTGGTTGGGTTGGCTTTTATGGCATATTAACCATTGTAGGTTATTTAATGCCAAATCCTCTTTATACATATATATTAAATATATAGGATTTGGTTTGGTTGGGTTTTATGGCATATCATCCATTGTAGGTTATTTAATGCCAAATCCTCTTTATACATATATATTAAATATATACGATTTGGTTGGGTTGGGTTTTATGGCATATCAACCATTGTAGGTTATTTAATGCCAAATCCTCTTTATACATATATATTAAATATATACGATTTGGTTGGGTTGGCTTTTATGGCATATCAACCATTGTAGGTTATTTAATGCCAAATCCTCTTTATACATATATATTAAATATATATAATTTGGTTTGCTTTGGTTTTATGGCATATCAACCATTGTAGGTTATTTAATGCCAAATCCTCTTTATACATATATATTAAATATATAAGATTTGGTTTGGTTTGGTTTTATGGCATATCAACCATTGTAGGTTATTTAATGCCAAATCCTCTTTATACATATATATTAAATATATATGATTTGGTTAGGTTGGCTTTTATGGCATATCAACCATAGTAGGTTATTTAATGCCAAATCCTCTTTATACATATATATTAAATATATATGATTTGGTTGGGTTGGCTTTTATGGCATATCAACCATTGTAGGTTATTTAATGCCAAATCCTCTTTATACATATATATTAAATATATAAGATTTGGTTTGCTTTGGTTTTATGGCATATCAACCATTGTAGGTTATTTAATGCCAAATCCTCTTTATACATATATATTAAATATATATGATTTGGTTTGCATTGGTTTTATGGCATATCAACCATTGTAGGTTATTTAATGCCAAATCCTCTTTATACATATATATTAAATATATAAGATTTGGTTTGTTTTGATTTTATGGCATATCAACCATAGTAGGTTATTTAATGCCAAATCCTCTTTATACATATATATTAAATATATATGATTTGGTTGGGTTGGCTTTAATGGCATATCAACCATTGTAGGTTATTTAATGCCAAATCCTCTTTATACATATATATTAAATATATGTAATTTGGTTGGGTTGGCTTTTATGGCATATCAACCATTGTAGGTTATTTAATGCCAAATCCTCTTTATACATATATATTAAATATATAAGATTTGGTTTGGTTTGGTTTTATGGCATATCAACCATTGTAGGTTATTTAATGCCAAATCCTCTTTATACATATATATTAAATATATATGATTTGGTTTGCTTTGGTTTTATGGCATATCAACCATTGTAGGTTATTTAATGCCAAATCCTCTTTATACATATATATTAAATATATAAGATTTGGTTTGCTTTGGTTTTATGGCATATCAACCATTGTAGGTTATTTAATGCCAAATCCTCTTTATACATATATATTAAATATATGTAATTTGGTTGGGTTGGCCTTTATGGCATATCAACCATTGTAGGTTATTTAATGCCAAATCCTCTTTATACATATATATTAAATATATATGATTTGCTTAGATTGGGTTTTATGGCATATCAAACATTGTAGGTTATTTAATGCCAAATCCTCTTTATACATATATATTAAATATATATGATTTGCTTAGATTGGCCTTTATGGCATATCAACCATTGTAGGTTATTTAATGCCAAATCCTCTTTATACATATATATTAAATATATAAGATTTGGTTTGCTTTGGTTTTATGGCATATCAACCATTGTAGGTTATTTAATGCCAAATCCTCTTTATACATATATATTAAATATATAAGATTTGGTTTGCTTTGGTTTTATGGCATATCAACCATTGTAGGTTATTTAATGCCAAATCCTCTTTATACATATATATTAAATATATAAGATTTGGTTTGGTTTGGTTTTATGGCATATCAACCATTGTAGGTTATTTAATGCCAAATCCTCTTTATACATATATATTAAATATATATGATTTGGTTTGCTTTGGTTTTATGGCATATCAACCATTGTAGGTTATTTAATGCCAAATCCTCTTTATACATATATATTAAATATATAAGATTTGGTTTGCTTTGGTTTTATGGCATATCAACCATTGTAGGTTATTTAATGCCAAATCCTCTTTATACATATATATTAAATATATGTAATTTGGTTGGGTTGGCCTTTATGGCATATCAACCATTGTAGGTTATTTAATGCCAAATCCTCTTTATACATATATATTAAATATATATGATTTGCTTAGATTGGGTTTTATGGCATATCAAACATTGTAGGTTATTTAATGCCAAATCCTCTTTATACATATATATTAAATATATATGATTTGCTTAGATTGGCCTTTATGGCATATCAACCATTGTAGGTTATTTAATGCCAAATCCTCTTTATACATATATATTAAATATATAAGATTTGGTTTGCTTTGGTTTTATGGCATATCAACCATTGTAGGTTATTTAATGCCAAATCCTCTTTATACATATATATTAAATATATAAGATTTGGTTTGCTTTGGTTTTATGGCATATCAACCATTGTAGGTTATTTAATGCCAAATCCTCTTTATACATATATATTAAATATATAAGATTTGGTCTGGTTAGGTTTTATAGCGTATCCACCATTGTACTTGTCTTTAATTGGAATCATTTTGAGATGAGGCTTTTAATCTGAGAATTAATTTTTATTTATTGCGGACTTTTTCCACTCATCTTGGTAGTTTTTTTGTGTTGTTTCTTCTTTCCCTTCGTTTCGGCCAAATTTCACCTCTTCAGGTGATTTACCGCGACATCGGATAGGAATGCTGAGTCTTGTAACCGTATCCCCAGTAATTACTGCCTTCCATAGTTGTTGTCTATCGCACTACGTTTTTGACCAAGTAAACCTCTGGCCTGCTTGGGTAGGATTTGAAACCGCTACCTTCTGACAATGCTCACCTGGAACCGTAGTGACTCAACGCCTCTATCCGCTGCGCCACGGGCACCGAAGGGTCGCGGTAAATCACCTGAAGAAGGCCAGAGGTGAAATTTGGCCGAAACGTAGTGAAAGAAGAAACAACACAAAAACCAAGATGAGGGGAAAAAGTCCGCAATAAATAAAAACTAATTCTCATTTCCACCATTGTAGGTTATTTAATGTCAAATCCTCATTATACATATATATTAAATATATATAATTTGATTTGGTTGGGTTTTATGGCATATCAACCATTGTAGGTTATTTAATGTCAAATCCTCATTATACATATATATTAAATATATATAATTTGATTTGGTTGGGTTTTATGGCATATCAACCATTGTAGGTTATTTAATGCCAAATCATCTTTATACATATATATAAGATATATATAATTTGATTTGGTTGGGTTTTATGGCATATCAACCATTGTAGGTTATTTAATGCCAAATCATCTTCATACATATATATAAGATATATATGATTTGATTTGGTTGGGTTTTATGGCATATCAATCATTGTAGGTTATTTAATGCCAAATCATCTTTATACATATATATAAGATATATATAATTTGATTTGGTTGGGTTTTATGGCATATCAACCATTGTAGGTTATTTAATGCCAAATCATCTTTATACATATATATATAAGATATATATGATTTGATTTGGTTGGGTTTTATGGCATATCAATCATTGTAGGTAATTTAATGCCAAATCCATTTTTGTACAAATAAAGAGTTCTATTTCAAACAATTTAGTTTAGCATAAGTACAGGTTTTATTTACATACAGTTAAATGATAAACTGTTCTATTTCAAACAATTCAATTTAGCATAAGTTCACAGTTTCAATGTTTAAACTGTTCTATTTCAAGCAATTCAGTTTAGGGTAAGCACACAGTTTAGTTCTATTTGAGCCATAGATAGGACTCTATCAGGTACTTCCATTCTGAGCCAGAGTTGACCTGGGAGCGATGGCAATAAAGGGGTACTCAGCATTCCACTAAACTCCAACATTCTGGAGCCTCAGCATCAGATTTTTTAATACTCAGGACGTTCGTTGGGGAGATGTTACTCCTCTACAGAGATGTAATCTGTGTATTCTACAGATAGATAGATAGAGAGATTGATAAATGACCTCTGAGGAGTCAGGCCAAAGCACTTGTCGTAGGTCAGCCAGTCATGGGTGAATAACTACGATAATAAAAAAGGACAAGAAAAAACTCCAGACGTCTCATATCTTTGGCACCGGTGTGGAACCACTGGAAACGGATATGTCATCTCTCAGACATCAGGCGGAAGTAAGGGGGCGACTTGGGTTTGAAAGTGAGTTGGCTCGGAGACGTGATGATGTAAAGAAGACAGTTAAACACCAGTCGCGAAGATGTAAAGACAGACGAAAATTGTAGCCCCTATTTTGGGGTGAGCTCCGAAAAGGGATCTCATACCAGGCGCGTAGCTGTGATGACGAAGCCAGCGAACAAGTACGTTAGAACTGCAACAGAAAACTAGAACGGAAATTCAAGGTCTGTCTCTGCTCGCTTCCCCACTTGGCATGTTGTTTCAGCTAATGCAGTCGACCGACTCAGCTTTCATACTCTGTTTCTTTCATTCCGCCGGGAACTTAAAAAATGAAGTAGGGAATAAACTTTTGTGTTAGTGAACTAAAGCAGAGTTTTGTGTGTTTGTCACCTTTTCCTACGGCGAGGTTACGAAAGTGATACATGCATAAACCTGTTCGACCCGTAGTGGTACATTGAGTTCTTCTTAAGACTCGCCATGTTTAAATATCACACTGATACCAAACCCGAAATCTGAATTTAATGCTTTTTCAAAAATTATGGTTTTGTCATTTAGTACTAATTGTAAAAAAAAAAATCTAAAGTTTTTGGAGATCTAAAAAATCATGACAATACTTCAAACCAAGGGTACCTTTTTGAAAATACTGTTTTTGAAAAAAACAAAACAAAAAAAAAACAAACAAAAACAAAAATAAACAAAAGAAAAAAGAAAAAATGAAATTGTGATCTGAAAAATTATCTTTTTTAATTCTTAACTTCTTTTTAGTGTAAAAACAAGTTTTTTTCTTAATTTTTTTTTATTTTGTAACCTCACCGCGGGAAAAGGTGACAAACACCCAAAACTCTGCTATAGTTCACTAACACAAAAGTATTCATTAAAAAAATTAGTTTTGTGTGATCAATAAATATACTGTCTATATGTACATACAATGTTAGATATTTAGAGTGTAAAAAAAAAGAAGAAAAAAAGAAAAATTAAACGAAAATGTTATTTATTGATAACACAAAAACTGATTTTTTTAATGAATAATTTTCATATTTCTCATAAAATACCTTAATTTTTCATCAATGTAGTTCAAAATAATTTTTAAAGAAATAAACTTTTTAGAGAATAAATGAATATTTTTCCTTTGAATTAAAACGCGAAATTTTCAATCTTAAAATAAAGGCATTCTTAATTCTTAGTTTCGTTTTATTGTTACAGTGTTTTAGGGTAAAAAAATAAATATTGCCCAGTCAGCTGGGGCTGTAGAATACACTGACTGCACCTCTGCAGAGGGGTAAGACCCCCCCCCACTAACGAATGTCCTAGATATGACACTAAACAATCTGATGGTGAGGTTCCAGCAGTGCTGGAGCTTTGGGGAATGCGGAGTATCCCTTCAATACCATCGTTCCCAGGTCCACTCTGGCCCGGAGTGGTAGCACCTGATAGGGCCCTATCTATGGGTTAAATAGAACTAACAGCATACTTATGCTAAAATTAATTGAGTAAACTGAATAGCTTGAAATAGAAATGTTTTTGACAATTAAACCGTACTTACACTTAAACTGCGGGCTTATACTTAACTGAATTATTTCAAATAGAACTGTTTTTCGACATTAAAACTGTATTTACACTTAACTGAATTGTTACATATAACTGCTTGAATAGTTTGAAATAAATGTTTTTGACAATTGTGTACTTATGCTAAACTGAACTGTTTTCAATAGAAGAGATTATTTACATAAAAACGGATTTGGCGTTAAATAACCTACAAAGGTTGATATGCCATAAAACCAAACAAACCAAACCAAACCAAACCTAAAAAATAAATACATTTTTATCAAATTAAAAAGCAATTACAATCTGAATTTCAATTTTTGTTATATTTAATAAAAATAAATTTAGGAAAATAAAATTGTATTAATATTTCAAACCACTCACGGGTTTAGAGTTTCTTTTTTAAAAATATTTTAAATATAATTAAATTAAAAAAAGCCTCCCCTACGCACACACACAAAAAAGAATATTGTCATATCTAAATTCATGGATTCCTTTATGGTTAAGATTTTTGAAGGTAAATAAAAATTTCAATTAAAATTATTCTGCTTTTTCCAAAATTATTAACAAAAAAGTTTTCTGTAACTGATCTCTAATTGTAAAAAAAAAAAAAAAAATTGTAAAAAAAGAAGAAAAAAAAAGAAAGAAGAAAATCATGAATATGTTTTAAACTTTTCATCAGTATAGGGTTACATACTTTTATATGCTATTTCACATGTAGACTAAAAAATTAAAAAAGAAGTTTATCTATCTATCTATCTATCTAGCAATAAACCATGTGATAAAAGAGTCAACATAGGATCGATTCAAGGTCCGTCCAAAAAAGATATAACCACAGAAGTAGCTTTACACACTAGAAGACACATTACTAGCCTATCTAATTGTGAATGAAATATGAAAAAGAAGCAAAACTGAGATCTCAAAATGAAATGGGAAATAATAACAAAAATGCTAAAAATATAAAGCGGGTGATAGATATTGACAACTATGCATGGAAGAAAAACTAAGCATTGGATCGTATAAAATATTAAAGAACTACTCAACCGGAGAAATGAGGTTGTCAATATTTGTAGACATAAGAAAGACTTCTTGCTTGGGAATAATAACAGTACGTATAAATAAACGTATAAAATAACACTGCTATTTTTTCTCTCTGCCACCTTAGTGAAATTACAATACAATTCGGGAAGTAGCAGGCGAATATTCCTGCCTCCATCTCCGGTTACAGACAGTACAGTGATTTTTTTTTATAAAAAAAAAGTTGCACTGCAACCTATTTCTTATTTCAAAGAAAGTTCACCCAAATTCACCTTCTTCGTGGCCAACTAACGGGAACATGATGTCTTACAGAACATTGCAGGTAGCTATAACTATCTCCGTCTCTAGAAAACTTAGGAGTGATTTTTTTAGAAAGAAGATGCATGGTAATCGCCCTCTTCTTTTAAAGAATGGTTACTACAAGGTTTCCCCAACCCAAAAGTTTCCATTTACCCGCCTTAAACCTGACGCCGCTTGGGTTTTGATCAGTTTACGAAGTTTATATTAATTCAATTTTGTTTTTCTTTGTAACTAAATAAAGATTTCTTTAGCATTATAAATGTCGTTTGACCCAAACTTCTTTAGTCAGATCCGAAAGTTAAAGTTAGATAGATTGGTCTGACTCTGTAGATGAAACTAAGGTAGATTCGTCTGACTTTGTAGGTGAAAGCTTGGTAGATTGGTCTGACTCTGTATACAAACAATTCAATTTAACATCATTCATTTTTTTTGTACACGGTTAAGTAGTTAAACGTTGAACCGTCCAGGTTTGTATTTTGAGGGTGCTGGCAATGGTCCTGTTGTCATAACTTGGACCGGTAGAGTACAGCGGCACATCTCCGATCTTGCTCGTTGAACATTGTGTCACTTTCAGACATGATAGAAGGCTCCTATCGCTGTTGGGATTTGTACACAACTAGCTAACTAGTAGATGGTCTGCAACAAAAAAAAAAAAAAAAAAAAAAAAAAAAAGAAAACCGGTTTTCATTAAACAGAAAAGGAATCATGTCGTCTTTTCTAGGGCGACAATTTTATCGTGCCACCCTGTAAAACTGTTTAACTATTTAACCTTGTACAAAAAAAAAAAAAAATGAATGATGTTAAATTGAATTGTTTGTATTACATAGGAATACTTGAAACTATTTTACTGTGTGCAAACAAATAAGCTCAAATGTTTCTGACGAAGTATTTGTTTACAAATCATACATTTAATTCATATGTATAAATAAGATTTGGCATTAAATAACCTACATTTTTTTTCAAATACACACAACACCCCATATATATATATATATATATAAAGAAAAACATAAAATTTTACTTCGATAGCAAAAAAAAAAAAAAAAACCTATGCCATAAAATCCAACTCAACATTCTCTCTCTCTCTCTCTCTATCTATCAATCGCTATCATAATTTAATCATTTACTATCAAATTTAAATTAAGTTCTTCAAACATTTAACTCAGCACCCACGGACATTTCTATTTATTTATCTCTCACGTCATTTATAAGGATTCAGAGTCAACTTCCAATTCTTCACTTTAGATCTTGGGTAAGGACCCGATGATAGATTGTCAAAAAACGAAAATAAAGCTGAAAATTAAACAATAATAATAGTAATAATAAGTAAAGTAAAGTAAAGTTAGCGACCTTAGTCGAGGGTGACCCGAAGGCTCCCTTTTCAATAGCTACTACATAGAGGCGTAGGGGAGGGCGCTACTCCTTCCCTGAATTGATTCACTTTACCCTTAATGCTTACCTTACAATGCTGAGTGTTAAGCAAGACGATTGGCAAATACTGTACTCATGAGGCCAATGGCCCGGTTTATAATAATAATAATGGGACTTTAACATACACACGGATCCCCAGACTTAATAATAATCAAAAAAAAAAAAAGAGAACTCGCAAAATTGTCGACTTTGCTGTCCCAGCTGACCATAGAATAAAACTGAAAGAAAGTGAGAAGAAGGATAAGTACCTCGACCTTGCTCGGGAATTGAAAAAACTTTGGAACATGCAGGTGACAATTATACCAATTGTAATTGGTGCGTTTGGAACAGTAACTAAAGGATTCCTAAAGGGACTGGAGGACTTGGAAGTCGGCGGACGAGTGGAGACCATTCAAACTACTACATTATTGAAAACGGCCAGAATACTGTGAAGAGTCCTGGAGATTTGAGGAGACTTGCTGTTACTCAAACTCCAGTGAAAGATCATCAGCTGACGCAGATATGAAAAACTTCAATGGAAATAATAATAATAATAATAATAATGACTGGAAACATATAAGTGGATACTAAGATAAACATACCTTGAACTTAATTTTTTATCTTTTTGATATGCTGAAATATTTGCTTGTTGCTATATATTAAAAAATAATCTTTCCCTTGCTATCGAAGTAAAATTTAATGTTTTTCTTTATATATATATATATATATATATATATTGTCATTCACAGACAGATCTGTTTCGTTCTATCAGAACTCATCAGGGTGGCAAGACATACTAGCTTCCTGTAGCTGGGATCAAAACCCACTTGACTCAAACGCCAGTCCAGGACTCTACCCCTCAGCCAGGAGGAACCAGGAGCAGCGAAGTAAATTTTAAACGGTTATGAATCACAATTACTATTGTTTACATACATCCGCTTAACGGCTACCAAGAGCTCAATTCATATGAAGAGCCTTGCATATCGCTAATAGCAAAGCGATTACTTCATTCGCTAGAGAGCTCAACCCTACGGGGGTAGGGGAGCATATATATATATATATATATGTGTGTGTGTGTGTGTGTGTGTGTGTGTTTGAAAAAAATGAGGCTGGAAAATTTGATAAGAACATGAAGAATGGAGAATCTTTAGTAGCAGCACTTTCTTCCCTCCTTCCCTAAGTCACGCGACTGGAACTTTTCGACAAAAAGTCGTTAAACAAAAAGTGGCTGATGGAGATGGTTAAAGTAGTTTGAAATATATTTGAAACGGTGAGCAAAGAGCAGCCATTGTTGAATACCACAAAATGGTTCGGGTTTAAACGACTAAACGACGAAGTAGCAGTTTAAGTAATGAATGAAGATTTAAAGCCAACAGGTTTGAAAGAAAAGTGACAATTGAATTTAAGTTAAAACTTGTTAAGTTTAAAATCTGATTGTTTTAAATTTTTTTGTGGCTCGTCTTAGTTTCTGGTAAGAGATCTTGGTCACATCCGTGACAGGGGTACAGATAATAATCAACCCCACTTTTCGAATAGCCACATCATCATCATCATCATCATGTCGTGCCGCTAGCACGGATATCTCTGACCCTCTCTCGCCACTTCTGTTGTATACATATCGATGCAGTAATAAACGACGAGTGAAGACTTCTTTAACAAAATATTTACCTCTCACTTTATTTGTAAGGGTTCGAAAAGGGTTACTCAAGGTTTGCGTGTGAGAGGGAGCTGGAGACCGGACAGAAACTTCTTTCTCGTTCTCCTGATGCTCAACCGGAGGCCCAGAGGCCCACTCCGCTGGGTGATGGCTTTCTTTACTGCATCTTATCAACAACTTCTCTGGGCCCCAACTTAATCGGGGGCCCCGAGCCCCTTCGGCATGGTGTGGCTTTCCCTACCACATCTTGTCTATAACTCCGCCCGATCTCTAACTGCAACTCTCTGACTTCTGTCTTGACTGAGTTATATAATAGTTCAACGCCCACTCAGTCACCTACTCGATTTTTGGAATCGCATGTTGGATCGTCATCAAGCGGAAATAACTGTCATGCAGTTCACAGGTCACTCTCTTCCAGTGCATCAGTCTATGAGTGTACCATGGGAATTTTTTACCTCGTCCCATTTCATCAACCAATTTCCGCCCACGCGATTTCCTCTAATAACTGCCATTAGAATGTGTCACTTCCTTCCGGTGCATCACCTTGGAATGACATTTTTGGCCGGGCCGAAGTCCGAAATACAACACTTCTCCCTATCGTTCATCGCCTCTGGCAGGTCTTCAGGGCTACATCTCGTATCCTCACATAGCTGCAGAATGTATGTTTGAGCTGGTCGTCCTGCTTTTGCCCGGCCATATGTGGGGGTCCATAGGAGTACATCACTTATTAGCTCGTCCCTGCTTCTCCAGAAGTGTCTTGAAAAAAGTAGACAAATTATTTCCAAATATCCCAACAGGCAACGTTACGGAACTAAACGGATTAATTTATGAAGGGGCGAAACTAGTCTGGGATAAAATTGGTGTCCTCCTAAGGGAGGCGAAAAAAATACAAAACCTGAAGTACAGGTAAAGAAATTGCGACAAGCGAAAGTACAAAGGAAGGAAGATAATGTATGGATAGATAAGCAAGAAAAGACAAGTCCGACCATACAATTTGAAGAGATAAATTAAAAGATATTAGTAAAAGAAGGGAAACTTAAAAGATACCGAAACAGGGTCAAGTAATACAAACAAAACGATACATTCTAAAATCACTAAAGAAAACACCATCAAATTGGTGGAGAATGCAACTAGCAACGCGATTCAAAGGATGCAAAATAATTTCGGGTTAAAATACGTAAAGAGACAGAAAATAACAGAAAAGTCGAATGGAAGAATAACAAGAAAAACAAAAACTCGAAGAAGGCCTTGAGGTAGAAATATGTTGGGAATCGCTCAGCTCAATACATTAAAAAACCGAACGAATTGGAAAATGTTAGATGAAGGCTAACGTGAATTCTGGTTTAAAAAATTACATCCATCCATTCATGACAGATTGATTCTTGAACTTAGTAGATGTGTAGAAAAGGCAAGAATACCCAAATGGATAACTAAGGAGAAAACTACCCTGATCTTGAAAGACACCAAAAAGAGAACTATTCCCAGCAACTATAGACTGATAACGTGTCTACCTATCATGTGGAAAATACTGATAACACAGATTAGCGAGTAGATCTATTACTTGTATACTATGACTGTTTCCGGAAGAACAGAAGCGATGCCAAAAAAGGGAACAAGAGGAGCAGCTGACTTATTGTACATTGATCAGCACATCCTCAAGGAGAGCCATGACGTGGACTAACAACAAAAAGATCTTATGATATGGTCCCCTAAACCTGAAGAGTAGATTGTCTGAAAATGTACAAGATATCCAATAAAGTCATAAACTTCATCATGTAAGTCAAGACAAAGTGGAGTTCACAGTAGGAGGAAAAACTTTAGCAGATGTGAAAGTCCAGTGAGGCATCTTCCAGAGAGATGCGCTGACGCCATTACTATTTGTTGTAATAATGGTCCGGGTGTTTGCCACTGGCCTGAAAGACCTATGTTCAATCCCAGGTCGGGTCATCCAAAAGAATAAAAAAATAGTTCTTGATGCAATCTTGCTTAACACTCAGCATTATAAGGTAAGGATCAAGGTTAAAGTGAAGCAACCCAGAGAAAGGAGTAGCGCCCTCCCCTACAGCTTGGTGTAGTAGGTAACGAAAAGGGAGCCTTCGGGTTATCCTCAACTAAGGTCGGCTACTTTACTTTTATTGAAGCGGAAATAGATAAAACGCAACAGAATAGCAAAAAGTGAATGCTGCTTGGTTTGGTTTGGTTTGGTTGGGTTTTATGGCATATCAACCTTTGTAGGTTATTTAATGCCAAATCCATTTTCATGTGAATAACCAGTTATATTTCAAACAATTCAGTTTAGCATGAGTACACTGTTTGATAGTCAAAAACATTTCTATTTCAAACTATTCGAGCAGTTATATGTAACAATTCAGTTTAGTGAAAGTACAGTTTCAATGACAAAAACAATTCAATTTCAAACAATTCAGTTTAAATGTAAGTACGGTTTAATTGTGAAAAACATTTCTTTTTCGAGCGATTCAGTTCTAATTCAGCTAATTCAGTTTAGTATAAGTACAGATTTTATTTACACACAGTTACATGTCAAAACAGTTCCATGTTAAACAATTCAGTTTAGTGTAAATACAGTTTCAATGTCAAAACCAGTTCTATTTCAAATAATTCAGTTTAGCATAAGCTCGCAGTTTAAGTGTAAGTACGGTTTAATTGTAAAAAACGTTTCTATTTCAAGCTATTCAGTTCTAATTCAAACAATTCAGTTTTACACATTTATGCCGTTAGTTCTATTTAACCAATAGATAGGGCCCATCAGATGCTACCAGGCCGGGCCAGAGTGGACCTGGGAACAATGGCAATGAAGGGGTGCTCCGTATTCCCCAAAGGTCCAGCATTGCTGGGAGCTCACCATCAGATTGTTTAATGTCATATCCAGGACGCTTATTGGGCTGGGTGGGGGTCTTACCCCTCTGCAGATGTGCAGTCAGTGTATTCTACCGTCCCAGCCGATCAGGCAATACACTGAGTTAATGTTAAAACAGTTTTATTTCAGATAATTCCGTTTAGCATAAGTATACAGTTTAGATGTCAAAACAGTTCTATTTCAAACAATTCAGTGTAGCATTAATACGCAGTTTTAATGTCAAAACAGTTCTATTTTAAACAATTCTGTTTAGCATGAATACTCAGTTTAAATGTATAAAAACAGTAAACGCCAACCAACGTCTAGTTCTATTTAACCCATAGATAGGATTCTTATCAGGTGCTACCACTCAGGGCCAGAGTGGACCTGAGAGCGATGGCTATAAAGAGGTATTCCGCATTACCCAAAGCTCCAGCATTGGTGGAACCTCACCATCAGATTGTTTAGTGTCATATATCAGGACACTCGTTGGTGGGGGGACTTTTACCCCTCTGCAGAGAAGCAGTCGGTGTATTATACAGCCCCATCCGACTGGGCATGTGAATGTTGTAAACAAGCTTCAAAAGAGTAAAAACCACTCGAGTAAGCAATTGAAACTTGACCATACTACCAAATGGTATATGGTCAATCTGTCCAAGAGTATGAAAGATTTAAAATTCTCTATGATTCAAAGATACAAATAGCTCACCTACTTCTTGGCCAGACTAGACCTCATGATAATTTAAAAAAAGAGAAAGCACAAGAATTTGCCATCAAGTAGATAATGCCGTCCTAGTAGACCCCAAAGTGAAAATCAAAGAAACTGAAAGAAGAAAAGTACTTAGACCTTGCCTGAGAACTAAGAAAACTGGGAAAATGAGGGTGGCGATGATAGTAATTGGTGGCGTAAACAATCCCCGAAGACTTGAAAAGAGGGCTTGAAGAGTTGGAAATCGGAGGAGAAATCAAGACCATCAACACTACAGCATTGTTGAGATCAGCCAGAATACTGAGAAAAGTCCTGGAGAACCAAGGAGACTTGCTGTCACTTAAACTCCACTGAAAGATCATCAGCTAACGTTGGTATAAAAAGACTTTGAAGAGTATCAAGGATCCACATGAATTCGAGACATAAACACAGCAACAGCAGGGACTATAAGCAGCCTGATGCCTGTGTGTCATATCTAAACCAAACTAAGAAGATAAAAACCCTACTCGATAAGCTTACGGTTAGCTCAAGCTTATACACTGTTCCCGATTGATAATCGAAGTTAAGCATTGAGGAACTTGTTCAATACTTAGTTGGGTAACCAACTTGCGCTTCACTGCTATTTTAGGAGCAGCCCTACACTACGACGAAATGTTCAATCACATTAGAAGCGAATGCAGCAAATTAGCACAGAAAGAGAATAAGATTAGACACGACTGCGTGAGCAAGGTGATCCACTGGGAATTGTGCAAGAAATTGAAGTGTGACCATACGAACAAATGGTACATGCACAACCCAGCATCTGTTCTGGAGAATGACACACACAAACTCCTCTTCGATTTTGACATCCAAACGGATCACTTAATCTAGGCCAGACAACCAGACCTTATTATAATCAACAAATGAATAAATAAAAAAAGAAAAATTGAAAAAAAGAAAAAGGAAGAGAACTTGCAAAATTGTGGACTTTGCTGTACCGGCTGAAGACTAGGAAATAAAAAGACGAGTGGAAACCATTCAAACTACTATATTATTGAGAACGGCCAGAATACTTAGAAGAGTCCTGGAGACTTGAGGAGACTTGCTGTCACTCAGACTCCAGTGAAAGACCATCAGCGTTAGCTGATGTGAAAAACTCTCAAGGAGTAACAACAATAATAATAATAATAATAATAATAATAATAATAATAATAACAATTAAGGAGACAGGAAAAAGAAGAAAATAGGAAAAATTATAATTAAAAATCCGAAGAAAAAGTATAAGAATAATGAAATTTATTCCGATGTATAATTTAGCTGTTATCATATTAATCTTTTTAAGTGAATATTTTATTGTATTATCACCATTATTTACAATTTTATCATTATTATTATCATCATCATCCATATCAAATCGAAGAAATTCTAGAATTCAATTAAGTGATAGGGGGGCAAGTATTTGAAGAAGAAGTCAGCGTTATCCGTTGGCTCTTGACTGTATTCTTGATTTCTTGATGGCACAAAAAGATATCAACTTATAATAATTGATTGGTTTGTTTGGGTTTTATGGCATATTAAACATTATTAGTTATTTAATACCAAATCCTGTTTTTACTAATATATTAAATAACCGGGCTAATATATTAAATAACCTGGACAGTTTAAAAATTAAAACATTTCTATTTCAAATAAATCAGTTTAGCATGAGTACGCAGTTTAGATCTATTTGAGCCATAGATAGGACCCTATCAGGTGCTACCACTCTGGGTCAGAGTGAACCTGGGAGCGATGGCAATCAAGGGGTACTCCGCCTTCCCCAAAGCTCCAGCATCACTGGATCCTCACCATCAGATTGTTTAGTATCATATCTAGGACACTCATTGGGGGGCCCTTACCCCTCTGCAGAGGTACAGTTGTTGTATTCTACAGACCCATCGGACTGGGCAGTAACCTACGAGGGTTGATATGCCATAACGGGTACCGCCACAGTGGGTCAATGTAAAGCTGGGAGCAATAGCAATGAAGGGGTACTTCATATTCCCCACTGCCTCAGAACTAGAGTCACACTCTCAGATGCAGTTTCCTGTCATACCTTGGACACTCGTTTTTTTATGGGGCGGGCGTATTCTACAGCCACCATCGTCAGAGAAGGGAATATATTTGCTCGTGTTATACATGTTAGATCTTTTTGATGGTATTGTTCTAATACAATTCACCCTGTCAGTGAGGCTTAGTATATGATGTCTGTAAAACCCTTCTCGGAAAAAAATATGTTTGAGAACCCCAGGTCCACTTTAAACCAGACTGGTAGTGGCCTGGATATGAAACTAAACTGGATTTGTTGGTGAGGTTCCAGTTCTGGAGATCTGGAGAATGTGGAGTCCCTATTCATTGCCATTACTCCCAAGCCCACTTTGATCCGAAGAGGTTTTATCTATTAGGGTCCCATACGTGTTTAAAAAATATCTGCATTTGATGATACTTTGTACGATCCCACACAAAAAAAAAAAAAAAAAAATCAAAGCAAAAAGTCAATCCCCTTAAAGAAACAACTCCACAAAGATGTACCTATGAACGAGATTCCCTAAGTTCTATACCTTAAAATAACCCAAAACCATTTAACAAGCCATTAAATTTAATCAATAATAAAAGTTGTCTCCCTTTAGTCGAGGGCGACCTGAAGGCTCTTTTTTCGATAGCTACTAAATCAAGGTGTAGGGGAGGGCGCTACTCCTTTCCCTGGATTGCTCCACTTCACCCTTGATACGTACCTTATAATGCTGTGTGTCAAGCAAAGAGGTATCAAGTACCATTTTTAAAGTCTTTGGTATGATCCGACCTGGGATTGAACCACGGTCCCCCAGACCATTGGCGAACACTCTACCCACTGAGTTCAACAAAAAACATTTTTAAAAATCAAATACACTTACAATGTTCACATAGACGAGAAAGGGCTGAAAAGTTCATATGATGACGTCATATTTGCTGTTGAAGTTTTAGACCAATGGGATCCAAGCACTGTAACATCGATGGAAGTAGTGAGTAGAACGCAAGAGGGACTATGCTGAAAAATGAAGCGTCATTTATATGCATTTCTTTTGAGTATCTTGATTTGCTTTGAACTTTTCATCATCTCATGTCTAGCAATATCCACATTATCTATCTATCTATCTATCTATCTATCTATCTCAGTATACTCCCCGATCTATCTATCTATCTATCTATCTATCTATCTATCTATTTCACTCAAATCATTATTTATCTATCTATCTATCTATCTATCTATCTCACTCAAATCATTATCTATCTATCTATCTCACTCAAATCATTATCTATCTATCTATCTATCTATCTATCTATTTCACTCAAATCATTATCTATCTATCTATCTATCTATCTATCTATCTATCTATCTATCTATCTATCTATCTATCTATCTATCTATCTATCTATCTCACTCAAATCCTTATCTATCTATCTATCTATCTCACTCAAATCATTATCTATCTATCTATCTATCTATCTATCTCACTCAAATCATTATCTATCTATCTATCTATCTATCTATCTTTTCTTAACATCTATCTATATAAATATATATTCATATTACTATACAAAATTTGGTTCAGTGCAAGATAAAAATACGAAGTGGAACGGGACTATAAGGATTTTGTTTCACCAATTTTCGGGTGGGATGTGCTTGGTTCTGGAGGTTATGATAAAGAGGAAGTACCTCTTCGTTACATAGAATGGAAGGACTGATATCAGATACTTTCGTTGTGGAGACTGGGTGATTTTCATTTCTATACACCTGTGTGAGTTCCCACTTAATAATGACCCTGTGTCGTACATGTGTTGAGGTATAGTTAAGTATCAGCTATAGAATAGCTGCCGTATCGATTTCTAATATTGATTGATGGATTCTATAACCTGTTATTTATCAAATACTCTTTGAAAAGTTTCAAGTCACCGAAGTTTTCAAATTTGAGAAGACTAGTGAAGAATGTTTATTTGTGGCCATTGAAATATATCGTGAGTCAGTGTTAAAGATTGCAGACGGTGATAACGTTGAAGTCTGTGACTGTTTGAGCCCTAATATGAATCTTTGATAAACTGATAAGGGCAACAGAATAATGCAACAATGAAATTTCAAAGATTCTCCAAGACGTAATGAAAAAAAGATATCAAGGTACAAATCGATTGCTTAAGTAAGTTAGAATATTTTCGGTTGAACAATCCTTACATAAGAATACGGGTAAGAAGAAGGGGGTCAAAATTCTATAGCTGAAACCTTTGCCTATATATTTCATACTAGAAGACAACAACGCTGGAATGACACCATACACAATAAACGAATCTGGATAAAAGCCATGCGAGAAGAATGGAAACCAGCTTTTCAGAAGGTTCTATCAAGGGACAAGACACAAGATTTTGATTGTGCATTGTCCACAAGACTTAAACACTCTATATTCAAACAAGAGAAACAACCATAGAATAAAACATCCTATACAGCTAAATATTTTCACACAAAAATGCAGATATCTATCTCAAGTCAGACTAATACCCCTGGGAAAGGCATAAACCTCCTTACCCCTTATCTATGGGCAAAGTAGTTTCCCTAATGTCCTTTTACAGGGAAGCTTTTGGCATTAAATAATACATGAAGGTCAACATACCATTAAAACAAAGAAATCTACATTGGAATAAAGAGAAACGAAAAAGCCAAGTTAATTTTCAACATGGCCACCGACAAAATCAAAATTTCATTCGCTGCCCCAAAATAAAAAAAAAACCCTTAAAAACCTTTTAATCAATACCATAGGAAAAGGCATGAACCTTCTTACCCCTTACCTATGGGCTAAGTAGTGTCCCTAATGTCCTTTTACAGGGAAGGTTTTGGTATTAAATAATACATGAAGGTTGATATACCCTTAAAACAAAGAAATCTACATTGGATTATAGAGAAAAGAAAAAGCCAAGTTAATTTTCAACATGGCCCCCGACAAAATTAAAATTTCATACGCTGCCCAAAAATTAAAAAAAAACTTAAAAACCTTTTAATCATTAAGCACCTGGGTCAGTTAGACACCATGCCCACTCGTAAGAGATTCTCCCATGCTGGATTCTAAGCGACATTGGAATAAAGAGAAACAAGAAAGCCAAGTTGGCTTTAAACATGTCCCCTCCTCCGGACAAAATCAAAATTTCATATGCTTATCAAAAAGTTTTAAAATACTTAAAGACCTCTTAATTATTAAGCTCCTGTGTTAGTTACACACCATGCCCAACTCATAAAGAGATTCTCCAATGTTAGATTCCATTGCCAAAAGAAGAAATAAAATGAAACGTAAATTTTCGGAAAACTGTTCGAAGCCGTGTACAGGAGACTAATACTGTTCTAGAGCTCATCTGTGTAACTAGAAAGAAAAGTTCAATCATGACTATTCTCACGTTAGGTGCGAGAAACAGTCACAAACCAGAGTTATTGATTATTGAAAAGAGTGAATCAATCTTTCAGTAACGGATAGAGCGACAAGGAACGACTTAAACTTCGGGGCAAGCAAAATCACCCCACACCATTAGGGGTGAGGTTATAATCTATCAAAGAATAGATCTTCTTTTATAGACTCAAGAAAACCGCTTCACATGTTCTTCTTTTTTAGGCCAGTCCAGAGAGAAGTTTCATCATCGATATTAAAGTGAGTGGTATCTCTATGTGACCATGTGTCTGACTTTTTTCTTTTCCGGGCGTGAACTCGTCATCATGTGAACAGAAAGAAAATAGAAGTAAAAAATTTCAAGAAGAATGAAAATTTCAAAAGAAAAGAAAGAAAAAAAAAGGAAAGAAACAATTAAAGAAAGAAAAAAAGAAAAAGAAAGAAAAAAGAAAAAATGAAGGATAGGAGAGGAAGATTTTATTGGATAAAGGCAAAAAGAAAATATGAGTGAAGATACGATGAATAAAACCACGAAAGAAATAAATAAATAACGAAACAAAAGAAAAAAGAAAGAAAAAAGAAAGAAAAGGAAAAAGAAGGAAATAAAGGAAAGAAAAAAGAAAGAAATGAAAGGAAGAAAGAGAAAAAGAAATAACAGAAAAAAGAAAGAAAAGATAAAACGTAAGAAAGAAAGAAAGAAAGAAAGAAAAAGCAAGAAAAAAAGAAAAGACGAAGAAAGAAAGAAAAAGAAAAGTAAAAAGAAAGAAAGAAAGAAATGAAAGAACAAAGAAAGGATGAATTTTTTTAATACACACAAAAATAAAATAACTACGATGAATGAAACCACGAGAAGAAGAGCAGGAAGAAAGAAAATAAGAAAGAAAGAAGGAAAAGAAGAAAGAAAGAAAGAAAAAAGAAATAAAAGGAAGAAAGAAAGCAAATAAGAAAGAAATGAAGGAAAGAAAAAAGTAAAGCAAAAAAAAAAAGAAAAAAGAAAAAGGAAGAAAGATAGAAAAGAAAGAAAAAATTAAAAAAAAACGAGAGAGAAGAATTTATTGAATAAACGCAAAAAGAAAATGCGAATGAAAATACGATGAATGAAACCATGAAAACAAAGGAAAGAAAGAGAGAAAAAAGAAAAGGAGAAAGAGAGAAAAGGAAGAAAAAAGAAAAAGAAGAAAGAAAAAAGAAAAAGAAAGAAAGAAAGTAAAGTAAAAAAGAAAAATGGAAGAAAGATAGGAAAGAAAGAAAAAAGAAGAAAGAAATCGAGAAAGAATGATTTATTGAATAAACGCCCAAAGAAAATGTGAGTAAAAATACGATGAATGAAACCATGAAAACAAAGGAAAGAAAGATAGAAAAAAGAAAAGGAGAAAGAGAGAAAAGGAAGAAAAAAGAAAAAGAAGAAAGAAAAAAGAAAAAGAAAGAAAGAAAGAAAGAAAAGTAAAAAAGAAAAAGGGAAGAAAGATAGGAAAGAAAGAAAAAAGAAGAAAGAAATCGAGAAAGAATGATTTATTGAATAAACGCCCAAAGAAAATGTGAGTAAAAATACGATGAATGAAACCATAAAAAGAAAGGAAAGAAAGAAAGAAAAAAGAAAAAAAGAAAGGAGGAAATAAAAAGAAAGGAAGAAAAAGGAAGGAAAGAAGGAAAGAAGGGAATAAAAGAAAGAAAGAAATAAAGGAAGGAAAGAAGGGAATAAAAGGAAGAAAGAAATAAAGGAAGGAAAGAAGGGAAGGAAAGAAAGAAAAAAGTAAAGTAAAAGAAAAAAGAAAAAAGGAAGAAAGATAGGAAAGAAAGAAAAAAGCAAGAATGAAGTCGAATGAATAATTTATTGAATAAAAGCCCAAAGAAAATGTGAGTAAAAATACGATGAATGAAACCATGAAAAAAAAAAGAAAGAAAGAAAGAAAGAAAAAAGAAAAGAAAAAAATGAAAGAAAAGGAAAAAAGAAAAAATCGAAAGAAAAGAAAGGAGGAAATAAAAGAAAGGAAGGAAAGAAGGAAAGAAAGGAAGGAAAGAAGGGACGGAAAGAAAGAAAAAATTGAAGTACAAAAGGAAAAAAAAAAACGAAAAATGGAAGAAAGATAGGAAAGAAAGAAAAAAGAAAGAAAGAAATCGAGAAAGTATAATTTATTGAATAAATGCCCAAAGAAAATGTGAGTAAGAATACGATGAATGAAACTATGAAAAGAAAGAAAGAAAGAAAGAAAGAAAGAAAAAAGAAAAGAAAAAGAAAGAAAAGGAAGAAAGAAAGAAAATAGAAAGAAAGAAAGAAAAGGAAGGAAGAAAGAAAATAGAAAGAAAGAAAGAAAGAAAGGAGGAAATAAAAGGAAGATAGAAAGAAAGGAAGGAAAGAAAGAAAGGAAGGAAAGAAAGAAAGAAAGAAAAAAGAAAGAAAAAATGAAAGAAAGGAGGAAATAATAGAAAGAAAGAAAGGAAGGAAAGAAAGAAAGAAAGAAAGGAAAGAAAGAAGAAAAAAAGACTGACTTCGGTCGCCAACTTTACTTCTACTTTGTAAGGTAGCAACTAATTGATAATTCTAACCGTTAATAAACAACAACAAATTCAAGTATCTATTTTTAAAGATAATTTGGACACTGCGACATGGCATCAGTTTATACAATCTAACACATTATTTTCAAAACAGATCTATTTGACCTATAGATGGGACCCGAACAGTTACAATCAATCCAAACCAGAGTGGAACTGGGAGTAATGGCAATAATGGAGTACTTTACACTCCCCAAATCCCGGAACTGGAATCTCACTGTTTAGTGTTGCACCGAAGATACCCCAGGGAATATAGTCAACGTATTCTACCCCTGCCGACGGGGCAAGAAATGAAATCTAAGAATTTGTATTAAATTCCTACTTTGTGATTAGGATGTTTATTATTCCTGATTTTATATTAATGAAACCCAAGAATCTCTCGAGAAACAAGCAAGACAACAAATAGCTCGCGTCTGCGCGGTAATCTCACTTCCTCTCGTTTCCGTTTCCGTTTCAGCCGGAAAGAATATTTCTTGAATAACAAGTAACACATCTAACGGCACATGATTGTTTGGCTTGATTGAGTTAAGAAAGACAGTAGCATATATTCGGTTTACCTTAGTATGACACAAGGCTATGAGAGTTGGTTAGGTATTTACCCAATTAACCCGCTACGGGAGAGAAGAAACAGAAAATCAATTTTAAGTTGAACGCAGCACAGTTTTCTCTAGTATTTTCCCATAGCTGAGGGAAGAGACAGCTTATTTGAATTCAGAGGTTTCCTTCTCCTTGACAAGTCGTCGTACCAAGGCAAAAGAGCACAGCCTATCCTACTATTTACCCATGGGTAGGGTAGTCAGATTGAATTGAAAGTTGCCATACCAAACTAAAGAGCACAGTCTGAATAACTATTCAGCTAGAACTGGGGGAGACGAGACAGTTGGTTTGAATTCAAAATTTTCCTTCTCCCATATCTGTTGCCGTATCCATATGAGAGAGTCCATTTAGCTCAATTATTTTCTCAAGGCTCTGGAAAAAGAAACATGCAAATTGAATTCAGAATTTTCGTTTTCCTAGATCGGTTGCTCAATCAAAACTAAAGATCTCAGTTTGATCTATTATTTATCCATTGAAGGGGGAGAAGAGGGCTTAATGGAATTCAGAGTTTTCCTTTTCCAAGACTGGTTACCTTACCAAGGCTAAAGGGCCCAGTCTGACGTATTTATTTATTCATTGCTGGAGGAGAAGAGGAAGCTTAATGGAATTCAGAAGTGTCCTTCACCTAGACTGGTTCCCAGACCAAAGCTAAAGAGCCCAGTCTGACCAAATTATTTATTCATTGCTGGGGAAGAAGAGGCAGTTTGATACAATTTAAAGGTTTCCTTCTCCTTGACCGGTTACCCTACCAAGGCTAAAAAACTAGTTTGACCAACTATTTACTTATAGCTGGTGGGAGAAAAATGGATTCCTGTCTATTCTAAGAGCTATTGCGCAGAGGAAATGCAAACAGTCTCGCCAGGATTTGATCTTGGTTTACCGATTTTATTTAATACGACGATTACCGTTACGCTTCTTTATATATATATATATATATATATATATATATATATATATATATATCTGACAGGACTATTTTCGTCGTATGATATAATAGACAGAAAAATATTTACTGTGAAAATTTAGGTATGAAGTTGAAATGAAAATATATTCTTTGAAAAACGGAGAATAAAACACATTTAAGATTTTAAAAAGTTTTTTTTTAGAATTTCAGTCAGAAATGATAACAATGATAATAATAATAATATAGGATGCAAAAACTTCCCTTGGATTTTGAGATAGAAACGGATCCCCTAATCTAATAGCAGAACAAATCAACGCCAAGACTCATTGTATCAACCTTGATAAGACGCAATAAAATAGCAATTGTAGCTTTTGTAGAGACAAAGATGAGACAATTAATCACATAGTAAGTGAATGTAGCAAACAAGCACAAAAGGAATACACTAGACATGACGGGGTGGGAATAGTTATACACTGGGAATTATGCAAGTGATGAAAATTTGACTCTTCTACCAAACGATATATGCATAAACCAGAATCAGTCCAAGACAAGGAGACCTTTAAAGTTCACAAGGATCTTGAGATACAAACAGATCACATAATCCTAGTTAGAAATGTGGAAATGAGAGTAAAAATAGAATAACGAGAAAAGAGAGAGAAGTACTAGGATCTTGCCCGAGAGCTGAAAGAGCTGTAAAAAATGAAGGTACCTATGATACTAATTAAAGTTGGCGCACTAGGTACAGTCGTTTAGAAAATAAACTGGAGGAATAGGAAATCAGAAGCAAAATGGAGACCACGTAGATCACGGCATTGTAAAGATTGTCTAGAGTATTCAGACGATTCTTGGAGACTGGAGAAGATTCAAGTGAACGACAACCAGCAAACGCTGGTGTGAAAAACTCGCATGAAGTGAAATAATAATAATAATAATAATAAAGGGACCATAGAACTTGGAAGTTGGAGGACGAGTGGAGACCATTCAAACTACAGCATTATTGAGATCGGCTGGAATACTGAGAAGAGTTCTGGAGACTTGAGCAGACTTGCTGCTACTCAAACTCCAGTGAAAAACTAGAAGACCAGATCTCATAATAATCACCAAAAAAAAAAAAAAAAAAAAAATGTAAAATTGTCGATTTTGCTGTCCCGGCGGACCACAGAATAAATCTGAAGGAAAATGAAAAGAAAGATAAGTACCTCGACCTTACTAGAGAATTGAAAAAGCTGTGGAACATGAAAGTAACAATTGTGCCAATTGTGATTGGTGCCTTAGGCACAATAACTAAAGGATTATTAAAAGGCCTGGAAGACTTGGAAATTGGCAGACGGGTAGAGACTATCCAAACGAGAGCATTACTGAGAACGGCCAGAATCCTGAGACGAGTCCTGGAGACTTGAGGAAGCTTGCTGTCTCTCAAACTCAGTGTAAAACCATCAGTTAACGCTGATGTGAAAAACTCTAAAGGAGTATCTAATAATAATAAGAATAATTTTAACACCAGGGTATACATGGATTCTGGTTTTAAAAAACTTCCGTCCCTCCATGACCGACTGGTTATAGAACTGAGTAGATACTTAAAAGAAACAAATATACCAAAATGGATGACCAAAGGAAAGACCACCCTGATCCAAAAACGACACCCAAAAAAGGATCCGACTCCAGCAACTACAGACTAATAATGTGTCTACCTATGATGTCGGAAATCTTAACAGCACAGATTAGGAAAGAAGTCTATTACTTGCTAGTAAGCAGCGGACTGCTTCACGAAGAATACAAAAGATGTTGCAAAATAACAAAAGAAACAGTTGATCTATTGTATATTGATCAACACATCCTGAAGGAGAGCAAAACGAAACGGAAAAATATATCGATGCCGTAGATTGACTACAAAAAGGTCTAGGATATATAGAATAACAATAAACAACATTCACCTGTAGAAGCCAAATGTAACATGTCTGCCTCCTAAAAACTTGCCAACTTAGTTCACCTCTTTTATGGGAGAGTGCTTTTGCAGCTTGTGGATTGGTCCACTTTACTGGGATGGACCTGCCCAACACATTTGCATGACAGGTGTCTATTCACCTACATATTCTTGGCAAATGGCCATCCAGGGATTTGCTCGTTGTGAGCTGACCGATATTCTACAGATAAGGTTTCGCAAAGCTGGATAATATACCGTCAAAAATATACAAGATATCCGACAAAATCATAAAGTTCATCAAAGAAAAACCATGAAAAACTAGAAAGTAGGAATAACCGAAGGAAGAATTATTTCAGCTGAAGAAGAAATTCTGAGAAATGTCTTTCAGGGAGAAGAGCTTTCACCATTATAAATTGTGATAACGATGATGCCACTCAGTTAAATACTTTGAAAATGCATTGGAGTGTTACAGCAGCAACTGGGGCCAAAAATCATAGACACGTGTCTCGTACTGATAGATGTATATCTTTATTTGCGCACGTGTTCAGCGTAAAAACAAGCGTACATTCTCCAACTATACATTCTCCAACTATACATTCTCCAACGTCAGTCTCGCATGCCGGTCAATTTAAAAAGGACCGAATTCGCGCCAGCCGGTGAGGGAGGCAAAGTTCAATCTAAAAAACTATACCGGTTGAAACGCAAACTCCTACATTTACATTGGAGGCTACAAATTTACAAAATCACAAGAAAAGATTAACCATCTTATATACATGGACAACAGCAAATTGTTTACCGAAAAGGAAAAAGAATTAGATGCTCTAATACAAATAATAAGAATATACAGTCAAGATATGAGAATGGAATTTGGCTTAGAAAAATGTTCTATGCTCATAATGAAAAGCGGAAAAAGTGAAATAACGGAAGGAATAGAGCTGCCGAATAAGGAAAAAGTCAGAACGCACGGAGCATAGGAAGCTTACAAGTACTCAAGAGTATTGAAAACAGACACCATCAAATAAATAGACAAGAAAGAAAAATGAAAAAAAAAGTCTCTTAGTCGAACGAGAAAACTTCCCGAAATCAAAGTATATAGTAGAAACCTCATGAAAGGGATAAACGCTTGGGATGTCCCTCTTGTAAGATACTCGTGACCATTCTTAAAGTGGATGAGGGAATAACTTCAACAAATGGACCAGATAACAAGAAAACTAACGATGTATAAAGCCTAACATTTGAGAGATGACATAGACAGGCTATATATGTCAAGAAAAGAAGGAGGAAGAGCATTGAAGATAGCGTGAGTGCATCAATTGCAGAACTCGAAGACTACTTAAAAAAACAAACAAAGAAAGACAATTTATAGCGACCAGAAATATCACAGACAACGTAATGACCAATAGAACAATAATAACCAAGAAACAGAAATGGGAGGAAAACAATTGTATGGAGATATCAAGCGACAAACTGACGAAATCTCACACGAGAAAACTTTGATATGGCTAAGAAAGGGAAACCTTAAAAAAGAAACTGAATTTTTTTAAATAGCTGCACAAAAACAATGCCACAGAGACAAACTATGTGTTGGCGAAAATAGATTAGGTGCAACAAATTTAAATTCTGCTATGCTGATTGAGATGTAACAAGTAATCACATTATAAAACACGATGGGTGGGAATGATAATCCGCTGGGAATTGTGCAAGAAATTTTAATTTGACCATGCTATCGAATCGTATATGCACAACGTAGAATCCATCTTGGGGAAATGGGGCGAACAAAAATCTTTGGGACTTTGAAATTCAGACGGATCACCTAATCCCGGCCATACGACCAGACCTTGAGATAATCAACAACCACAAAAAATGAAATTGACTTTGACGTCCCGGCAGACCACAGAGCGAAAATCAAAGAAAACGAATAGAGAGACAAATACTTAGACCTTACTAGTGAACTAAGAAAATTATGAAACATGAAAGTGACGGTGATACTAATTGTTATTAGTGCACCCGGAGCAATCCCAAAAGATCTCGTAAGAGGGTTGGAAGAGTTGGAAATTGGAGAACTAGCCGAGACCATGCAAACTACAGCATTACTAAGATCAGTCAGAATACTGAGAAGAGTCCTGGAGACTTGAGGAGACTTGCTGCCCCTCACACAGCAGTGAAAGACCATCAGCTAACGCTGGTGTGATAAACTCACTAGGAGTAAAATAATAATAATAATAAAGATATTTAAATTTGACCATACTAACAAATGGTATATGCACAACCCAGCACCTGTCCTAGAAAATGACACGCATAAACTCCTATGGGACTTTAACAAACAAACGGATCACCTAATCCCGGCCAGAAGACCAGACCATATAATAATCAAGAAAAAAAAAAAGAGAATTTGAAAAATAGTCGACATTGCTGTCTCGGCGGACCACAGAATAAATCTGAAGGAATGTGAAAAGAAAGATAAGTATGGCGACCTTGTTAAGGAATTGAAAAAACTGTGGAACATGCAGGTGACAATTATACCAATTGTAATTGGTGCATTTGGTACGGTGACTAGAGGACATGGCAGTTGGCGGACGAGTGGAGACCATCCAAATTAAAGCATTGTTGAGAACGGCTAGAATACTGAGAAGAGTCCTGGAGACTTGAGGAGACTTGCTGTCACTCAAACTCCAGTGGATGACCATCAGCGTTAGCTGATGTGAAAAACTATAATAACAATAATAATAAAACAAAAATAACAAAAATAATAAAACTATAATAACAATAAAATAATAATAAAAGATAAGAGATAACCTGCCGAATAGTGGACTTTGCCGTTTCGGCTGGCCACAAAATAAAACTGAAAGAATAGGGAGAGAGAGATAAATACTTAGACCTTGTAAGTGAAGAGAAAAAACCGTGGAACATGAAAGTGACGGTGATGCCAATAATATTTGGCTCGCCCGGTGTGGTCATCAAAGAATTGGTACAGGGACTGGAGGACTTGGCAATAAGAGGACGAGTGGAGACCATCCAAATTGAAATCGGCCAGAATACTGAGAAGAGTCCTGGAGACTTGAGGAAGCTTGCTGTCTCTCAAACTCAGTGTAAAACCATCAGTTAACGCTGATGTGAAAAACTCTAAAGGAGTATCTAATAATAATAAGAATAATTTTAACACCAGGGTATACATGGATTCTGGTTTTAAAAAATTTCCGTCCCTCCATGACCGACTGGTTATAGAACTGAGTAGATACTTAAAAGAAACAAATATACCAAAATGGATGACCAAAGGAAAGACCACCCTGATCCAAAAACGACACCCAAAAAGGATCCGACTCCAGCAACTACAGACCAATAACGTGTCTACCTATGATGTCGGAAATCTTAACAGCACAGATTAGGCCATCCAAATTGAAATCGGCCAGAATACTGAGAAGAGTCCTGGAGACTTGAGGAAGCTTGCTGTCACTCAGACTCCAGTGTAAAACCATCTACTAACCCTTACGTGAAAAACTCCCAAATAAGCAAATAAATAATTGGATATATAAACTAAAATACCGGAGAATAAAGAATAGATAATTATATATAACGGATTTCCCTGACTCTTTCTCGTTCCTATCATCCACTGCTTCCGGCAGGTCTTCTAGACTACACCCTGTGTCCGTACAGAGCTGTTGTAGATAAGTTCTTATTAGTCGTCCAATATTTGTACGCCCAAGTGAAAGGGTCTCTAGGAGAACGTCGCTGATGAGTTTGTCTTTATTTCTCCTGCAGTGTCCCCCATGTCTTGTCCGTCTTATTTGGATGGTTTTAGTAATGGAAGGTAGGTGGCCGTAGAGCTGCTGTCTTTTGGGATGTCTTTTGGGATGTTGCTTCCAGGATTTATTCAGTATAGCTCGTAGCATTCTTGCGCAATTCACGAGTATCTTTTTCTCTATATGCTTAGTCAGCGTCCCAGTTGTGCATCCATATAGTAGTATTGACACGATCGCTGCTTGGAAAAAATTGCATCTTATTTTATCAGATAGGTCTGACTTTCATATGATCGATAACCTATAGATAGCAGTTCATGCCTTCGCTGGTCAGATATTGATGTCATTTTCAGTAGATGAGACACTGTTTTTGAGGTAGGTGAACTTGTCTACTAGTTTTAGAGAACCAATATTTAGTGTCGAGAAGTCTCGTTATATATGAGAGATTGTTTCGGCATGTTTTAGCGTATGGTTCATTTTTCGTAAATCTATCTATCTATCTATCTATCTATCTATGTCCGTTTATCTATCTATCTATCTATCTATCTTATGAATTTATATTTATGAATGAACATTGTTGATTTTACTAGCGAGAATTCCACATCTCCCCTATGTCTCTAACGTTGACTCGATTAGCGACTTTATGGAGGTTCGTTTATCAAAGTTGGCGCTTTGCTTCACTTCCCGCCAATATGCGACAGGAGGCATCTTCATTTTTCATTTCCTAAAATAGAGGCTTACTAATGGACTTGATTTATAACTGACAAAATTGATTTTGACTATTCGTGACTCTACTATTATCTCCTATGGATTTTTTTCAAGGTAAATGTCATTTTCAAGTAAAACAAAACAAAACAAAACAAAAAAGCATTTAAAAATTGCATGATATATCTATCTATCCCTGTAGGTGAAAGCCTGGTATCTATCCATCTATCTATCTATCATTAACTTCGGTGGTACATTTCCTAATATTGGAATGATAAAAAATTAGCATGTCCCCTGCGCAAGGATGACACAACAAACTATTCGCATTAAATAACCCTCAGAAACACCAACAAAACGACCGGTCATATTGTCTTAAAATTAAAATAAGTCCTTAAAGCAAGACCAATTCCTTGCGATATGACCATTATTTAGGAATCGATGAGAAATTTTAGATAACCGGATGAGATAAAAAAAAAAAAGACTCCTCAACATAAAAAAACAAAACCCCTGCCCCCTAAAAACAAAACAAAAAACTAATGAAAAACCAAATATTAGACAAGACGATACAATGTAACTCCTGCGGATCAAAACACAAAACCAAAAAATAAATAGACATGAGAGTGTTGAAAGTATTGATAAAAAAAAAAGATTCTTCTCAGAAGACAACATAATTGCACCTCAATCTAGCTTATATATATATATATATATATATGTGTGTGTGTGTGTGTGTGTGTGTGTGTGTGTATATATACATATATATTGCATTCATATATGGATATATGTATATACGGAGTAAAACCATCTAAAAACCATACGATTGTATTGCAAAAGTTGTCTCAAAACCTTTGTCACGCGCTCTAACTATTAGTTTCAAAACAATATTTACATAGATTATATTCACTTACAAATCATGTGTATATACATATATATTTACCTAGAAACTATTCGCTTACTAATCATATATATATATATATATATATATATATATATATATATATATATATATATATACTGGGTGTCTTAAAATAGATGCGACCCATTAATATGATATTGATTTATTGCTGAGACAATCTGAATGGCGGTCATTTGGAACATGTCCTGTAAAATAATGCATCTTTTGATTGGTTTGCTTTCTTTGTTTAATGGCATATCAACCTTTGTAGGTTATTTAATGCCAAAGCCATTCTCCCAGAAGAACAGTAGTGGTACTATTTAACCCATAGCTGGGAGGATAAGGGGGTTCATACCTTTCCCAAGGGTATTTGTATGAAAGTGATTGTGACATATCAAGGTTTGGTTTGGTTTCTTTGTTTAATGGCATATCAACCTTTGTAGGTTATTTAATGCCAAAGCAATTCTCCTAAAAGAACAGTAGTGTTACTATTTAACCCATACCTGGGAGGATAAGTGGATTCCTACCTTTCCCAAGGGTATTTGTCCGAAAGTGAACGTAATAGACATCTTTTGAGACAGAAATATTAAATCAATATTTGTTTTTAATTGTTATTATATCATCTTCCAGGACATGCAATCTTTTTTTGAGTTTCTTGTCTCAGTAATAAATCATTAACATATTAGTGGATTGCATCTACTTGGAGACTGTTTAGAATGATTTTGTCTCAAAGTAAGTAATGACGCAAAATATTTTTCCTTTCTTGTCCAAGGCAATCTGATGAAGTATTAATAGTTGTTATAGCATACTATTTTCAATCCTGAAACAAAAAACCAAAACTATCCAAGTTAGACGAACCAGACATGCAGGACACTGCTGGAGATGTACTCCTATGGACCCTCACATATGGCCGAGGAAAAGCAGGACGACCAGCGCGAGCATACATACAGCAGCTCTGTGAGGATACGAGATGTAGCCGTGAAGACCTACCAGAGGCGATGAACAAAAGAGAGAAGTGGCAAGAGAGGGTCAGGGATATCCATGCTAGCGGCACGACATGATGATGATGACTTATGTATATCATTTTGTTCCTTGTAAGTTTTTCACACTTGCGTTAGTTGGTGGTCTTTCACTGGAGTCTGAATGGCATCAAGTCTTCTCAAGTCTCCCGGATTCTACTCAGTATTCTGACCTATCTCAGCATTACTGTAGTCCAGAGGGTTCCGATTTTTCTTCTGATTTTCAGTTTCTCAAGTTCTTTTTCCAACAATTTGGAGATCGTTCCAAGTCCACCAGTAATTATTCGTATCACTGTCACTCCCATGTTCCACAGCTTTCTTTGTTCCCTGGCAAGGTCCAAGTATTTGTTTATCTTTGTGCGTTCATGGATTATATTCTGAGATCCATTCGAACTGCAAAATCCACTAGATGTCAAGTTATCTTTCTTTTGTTAATTAGCACTTTGTCTGATCTTCTGGTTGGGATTAGGTAATCCGATTATATCTCAAAATCCCAATGAATCTCATTTTTTAAAACTGATTGTGGTTGGTGTATTAACCATTTGGTGGTAAAGTAAAATTTCATTCTCTTGCAAAATTCCCAGTGGATCACCTTACCCACTCAGTCGTACCAAGTTTTATATTCCTTTTGTGCTTGTTTTTTATGTAATTAACTGTTTCGTTTTTTTTCCCACATAACCAACACTTAGTATTCTATTGAGTGTTTTCTATTTTCGATATAGCATTATTGGTTCTTACAGCGTTGTTTTGTACTGCAATTAGTAGAGATATGTTGTATACTACTTGATGCCTTCAATAAGTTTCCAGACTGTTTTTTGTACGGGCATTTAAAATTGTTGTAGACTCTTGAAAATTCACTATGTTATTGCTATACATCTTATGAGATGACTGGCCAATTTTTATGATTCCAGATTTAAAGGAACAGCAACAGCAGCAATTGGAATACACCCTACTAAAACCTGATTGTCACAGCTGGTAAATTTCAAAAATGCAATCTGGACGTGAGGAAGAACGATATGCAATAAAATTGTGTTTTAAACTTGGAAAAATGCCATAGAAACGTATGGAATGCTTCAGACTGCTTTTCAACCATCTTGTATGAATCGAGCATTAGTTTTTGAGTGGTATAAGAGATTTAAGGAAGGCAGGGAGTCTGTGAGGGATGATGAGAGGTGTGGGAAGAGTAAAGAAGTCAGTACAGTAGAATTGATTGGGCATGGACAGCTATCGATAAGCTATCGATCATATAGAAATCCTCCATGTCAATGCACACAAAACTGAAAACATGTGCTTTAATCAAACAGGCGATATTTCCACAAGCTTAGGGAACTAACGCCTATAACCATTACGCCATGTGTCCTGCTGTTTCTTTCTGACAATCATCTGGAAGTTATAGGTTCAATCCTGACTGAGTGCGAGTAACAATACAGGAATACTTAACACTTGTACCCGGTTATGGCTAACGGAATCAGAACAGACGACCCCCGTGGTTTCAATAAAGGGCGTAGTTCGAAGTTCCGTGAAGTTTCCCGAGTTCGACAAACTCCTGAAGAAGGCCGGAGGATATATCGACCAAAACGTTGTGGAAATAACAATAAAGTCGAAGACAATCGTCTGAAAACCTTTAATGATAAAAAACCAGAGAATTTGCTTTTATTTTTCAGACTATTTTCTCACAGACATTCTGTTTTGACAACTAAAAACTTTAAATTTGGACCCATCTGTTCGCAATCCATTTTGCTAAATAATGAATATTTTGTATGAGAAAAATCATATTTTCTTCTCACCATTACCGCATCAGAAAAGTTTTTGTGATGACCAAAAGTTTCAACGAAGTTAAATGTTAATAGAGGTTCTAAATATTAACTTAGTACTGACTGATTTTGTAACGCTGGTTGCCATATACATGAAAAATTTTGGTCAAAACAACGTTGTCTTTGGTTTGGTTGGGTTATATGGCATATCAACCATTGTAGGTTATTTAATGTCAAATCCTTTTTATACATATATATTAAATATATAGGATTTGGTTTGGTTGGGTTTTACGACATATCAATCATTGTAGGTTATTTAATGCCAAATCCTCTTTACACATATAAATTAGATATATATTATTTAATTTTGTTTTGTTTCATGGCATATCAACCATTCTAGGTTATTTAAAGACAAACCTTCTTTATACATATATATTAGATATATATGATTTGGTTTGGTTGGGTTTTATGGCATATGAACCATTCTAGCTTATTTAAAGACAAATCCTCTTTATACATATATATAAAAAAATATAGGATTTGGTTTGGTTTGGTTTTACGACTATGAACTATTGTAATTTATTTAATGCCAAATTCTCTTTATACATACATATTGAATATATATATTAATTGGAAACACATTTTGTAAATAACATTCTTAAACAAACCGGAGATCTTTTTTGCACACAGTTAAATAGTTTCAAGTATTGCTATATAACAGTCCCAGTTTAACCCCAGTCATTTGTTTGCACACATAGTTTGTTTTATTTGACCCATAGATAGGACCCTATCAGGTACTACCACTCCAGGTCAGAGTGGACCTAGGAGAAATAGCAATGAAGAGGTACTCTACATTCCCCCAAATCTCTATTATTGGAGCTTCGCAATCAGATAGTTTAATGTCATAGCCAGGGCACTCGTTATGGGAGATCTTATTCCTCAGTAGAGAAACAGTCGGTCTATTCTACAGCCTCACCCGACTCGGTTAATAGAAGAAAAAGAACAATTGTGCCATTACAACAGTAATTTTTATTGGTTTTTAAGATTCATTTTGAATTTTGAAGTAATTGGAGCCAAACAGCCAAGTCAAAGCTGCCATGCAGGAAAGTGAGAGTGCCCATTGAAATCTTATTCAGAGAAAACCTCTTTAAAAGAGAAATTGACTTGAAGAGAAAATTTTCTGGACACGGGGTTAAATATGTGCTTACAAAACCTTTTTCTGTCGACATTTGCGCCTGTTTCTAAATAGGTACTGGAGCATCAAAAGTGAGAACTACTTCTGCAGATAGAATCTTGATAGAAGGAAAACTGCTCCAAAATTGACAGTTGAACTTAATTACTCTCGACAACAACGAGTGTTACTTTCAGAATGTAAAAATCAACTTAGATCAATGAGGTAAAAAAAACCTGTTACGGAAGGCGAATAAGCAGAAAGAAATGCTCTGAGTAAAAAAAAAAAAGATCTGGACATTAAAAGAGTGGCAAAAGGTATTGTGGATAGATGAGTCAAAATTGGAACTTTTTGGTTGTAAGAGAAAATTGTATATGAGAAGAAAACCTGGAGAAAGACTAAAAGATGAATGTGTTTCCAGCAGTTAAGGATGGTGATGTTTCTCTTATGGCATGGGGTGTTTTGGAGGAGAGATGGGCGAGGATTTCACTCAGGACAAAGGAATCATGAAAAAAAACAAAAAACATCTGAGTTTATAAAGACATACTCTACAATCTGGTTTACGCATAATTGGAAAAATATCACCTTTCAACAATTTAACGATCGAAAATGTTCTTCGAACTTATGTCGAAATAAACTCGAGTCAAAAAGGAAGGAGCAACATTTTCGGAATTATAATTCGGCCTCCACATTCTCTTGGGTCCCATCCAATTGAATTTTGTTGGAGAGTTCGAAGAGAATACCCAAAGAGTGAGAATGAACTTTTCAGTGTCTGAAAAATGCTTGAGAAAGTCTGCCATCAACTTTTTTTTTCCAAAACTGTCAAAAGAAAGCTTTAGAGATCAAATGAAAAATACAAAATTACAGTAACATGAAAAAACATGATGAACATGGAGTAAAATAAATAAATGAAAAAGTAACAGTTTCCCAGGAGGCCGCTGATAGGAAGCGAAATCGGTGCATGCCCAACTTAAAAAAAGGCTTCTTGGTGCCAAAGAGAAACATTTTCTCAGTTACCTCGAGACACATCGACTGAACGATGGTACCTTTTCCTTTCGGCTGGTATTTGGAACGCACAACTTAGCAGTGCATTGTGTCTCTTGCTTGTAGCAGCCTCTGCTGAACGTACCTTCTGAACACAGAGACACATGGTGGACCCTTAAACTTACAATTTGTCAAAAATAATTTCATAATATTCTTCAAATACCTTGACCGGGGAGTGCGGCTATTTCTACTGGTTCCGGAAATTTTTTCGCCACAAAATAACCATAAATTCCGCTTACAGCTTAAAAAAAAGATAAAAAAGATAACAAGCGAATGGGGATAATAAGAAAAAGGAGTCAGATACCGACATCGGAATTTTCCAACAATTCACCACAACCAAAAAAACCTTGCGCCCCTTAAGCCCTAAAATTTAAAAAGCAGAAATTAAATTTGATTGCGGTTGATTGACAAAAACAAAAAATATGCTGCTGTATGATGATATTTTTCATTGTTAAGAATTTATTTGGCAGTAGACTACACTGAATACATCTCTGCAAAAGGGTAAGACATCGCCCTAACAAATATCCCTGATATGACCGTAAACCATCTTATAGTGAGGCCCCAGTCTTGGAGCTCTGGGGAAGGTGGAACAATCCTTCATTGCCATTGTTCCTAGACCCAGTCTGACCTGAAGTGGTAGCACTAAATGGAGTCAAATCTATGGGTCAAGTAAAACAAACAATGTGCAAACAAATGACTGATGTTGAATTTTGACAGTTATATAGCAATATTTGTGTAATATAATTGCCAAGGGATTTCGTTTTATATATCTTGCCTATCGGTTTAGTTAGGCGGAGAACCTTTCGCTGAGTGCATGGGTTAGTTAGGTGCAACATTAACGCAGGTGTTCACGCGCGCGCGGAGAGGATGTGTCATTCAGAGATGTCAAAATAAAAATCCCAGATACGAATTGAGACTAGGGTATATGGGTGACGTCACGCACCGGAAGCGGGGGCTGAGATTTGAGACAAAGCAGTTAGTTGAGTTCCCGTCTCGGAAGAAGAAGAAGGTTGACTTTCAGAGCTGGGCGAGGCCAGACGACTTTGTGTGCTACAGGCGCCGCGCTTTGGTTGGGTTGAGAGCTGACGATGTAAAAGCAGTCAGCATAGAATGATTGTGTCTCTCTCTCCTCATGACGAAAAACCTTTAAACTCAGAAAGGTGAATAAAAGTTTCGTACCTGAACCAATTTCGTAAAGTTTCGTGTTTTTAGATTCCCTATGTCTATTCCACACATAGCGTATATCTGGCTATCTAACACTTGGAACCCTTTAAATGTGTACATAAAAGAGCTCAAGATCGTTTAAGAATGTTATCTACAAAATGTGTTTACAAATCATATTCAATATATATGTATAAAAAAAGATTTGGTATTAAAAAACCAACAATTGTTGATATGCCATAAAACTTAACCAAACAAAATACAATATATCTAATATACATGTATTAAAAGGATTTGGCATTAAATAACCTACAAGGGTTGAAAGGCCATAAAACCTAACCAAAAACAAATCACATATATTAAATGTATATGTATAAAGATGATTTGGCATTAAATAACCTACAATGGTTGATATACCATAAAACCCAACCAAACCAAATCACATATATATTTAATATATATGTATAAAGAGGATTTGGCATTAAATGACCTACAATGGTTGATATGCCATAAAACCCAACCAAACCAAATCATATATATTTAATATATATATATAAAGAGGATTTGGCATTAAATAACCTACATTAGTTGAACAGCCAAAAAACCAAACCAAACCAAACCAAATAATATATATTTAATATATATGTATAAAGATTATTTAGCTTTAAATAACCTACAATGGTTGATATGCCATAAAATCAAACTAAACCAAATCATATATATTTAATATATGTGTATAAAGAGGTTTTGGCATTAAATAACCTACAATGGTTGATATGCTATAAAACTCAAAGTAAAAACAAGTATACTTAGGTTACTGAAATTTTATTTTTTACTTTAAAAAATATAATATTTCATTTTAGTGTCATTTTAAAAGAAATAACAAGTGGGAGAAAACTTCCTGCCCATATATATATATATATACTTTAGAGCAAGATTTTATTTATAGAAATTTTCGCCAACGTTAAACGTTTCGATTTTTAGATCTTCATGAATGCACGTAATTTACTAAATAAAACGAATGAGATGAAAAACCTTTAAAACATTCCACTTTCACTGATAGCACTCTGTTTTGAATTTGTGGGATGCAACTATCATTCCAAAATTTATCAAAAATGTCCCTATCTATCTATCTATCTATCTATCTATCTATCTATCAAAGTACATAAATGTTTATTTTATTTGCTTCATATCTATGAATTATCAACATTCTATGATATGTGTATCTCTTTATCAGTGTTGATCCATATATGTTTTATTCAACTATCTGTCTATCTATTTTTCTAAATGTACATATAAAGTAAAGCCGAATTATTTTAGATGAGGGATTTTGTAACTTTTCTGCCCCAATCTGATCAATTAAGGAGACATATTGAAAAAAACCTCGGTCTCTGATAGTATCGTAGTCTGAAATGATACCAGATTCAACAATTTTCTGGCGGTTTTTATTATTTATATAAACTAACATCTTGGAATCTTTAAAACGCAAGTTGTGTCACACAAATCCCAAATAGCGCAACGATCGGAAATGGAATTTTAAAAACTTTCTCATCTCTTTCATTTCATTTCGTAACTTACACACCCTGATGAAGGTCTAAAAACTGAAACGTTTAACGTTGGTAATTATTTTTACAAATGAAATAATCCGCTGAAGAACTTGCGTTTTTTCATCTCTATACTTTTTCACACTATCGGACTTATTTCCCGTTTTCACCATATATATATATATATATATGGTGAAAACGGGAATATATATATATATATATATATATATAATCCGAGGAAAATAGTCTAAGGATTAGACTATTAAGTAATAATCCAAGGAGGATAGGAATAAAAAAATAATGTTAAAACATTATATTTAATGATATATAATATTTCCCCCGTTAAAGAGTTGTTTTTTTTTCTAAATTAGAAAATTAGAAATTAAAAAAAAAAATTCCCTCTTTGCCGGAAGCAATGTAAACCTGCCAAAATTAACTTCTAATACATAACTGTATTTTTTCTTCTTCATCTGAAGAAGGACATTTTACAGACCTGAAATAAATTTATAATAGATCTTCAAAATTGATTTTTTCCTTTAATTATATATATATATATATATATATGGTTGTTGTGGGTCCAAGGAAAGAATAAGGATATATATTTAAAATAAGAAGGTCCACGAAGGGATTTTAAATAAATTATTTATTTTGTTCTTTCATACGTGTTATCTATATGTATGTTTCCAGTTTGTTGCTTTCGTCAGAGAACATATATGCCACAAGGCCTTGTTAATGGGGTACTCAATGAGATTTGAACTTACTCTTGTTTCCAGTATAAATGACCTTTGGTTGCTCAGGCTGGTTTATATAGGGGTCGTTCAGCCTCTTTCCTGGAATGTGTTTACTTTGGTCTGCTTTGCCCGTCTTTGGTATTGGATATGTTTATAGTTGTGTGTGTGTGCGTGTGTGTGTGTTGGCATTGGGGTTGGGGTTAGGTTTCACTAACAGTTTTTTCTTTATTCTTTTGTGTGAGTGTGTATCTTGGGGAGTTTTGTCGTTTTAAATCTACTGGTAGTTCTTTCTCCTTTTTTTTTGTATATGTATACACATGTCCCGTGTATATTTGTGTTTGTGTGTGTGTGTGTGTGTGTGTGTGTGTGTTCAGCTTTTTTCTTTCGCCTGAGAACATGTTTGGCATAAGGTCTTGTTAATGGGTATTCAATGAGACTTTAATTTACGAGTGTTTGTAGTTTGAATGGTTTTTGATTACTTACTTATGTTTGTGTGTATATATATATATATATATATAAGTAAAGTAAAGTTGGCGACCTTAATCGAGGGTGACCCGAAGGTTCCCTTTTCGATAGCTACTACACCAAGGTGTAGGGGAGGGCGCAACTCCTTTCCCTGGATTTTTCCATTTTACCCTTGATCTGTACATTATAATGCTGAGTGTTAAGCAAGGAGGCATCAAGTACCATTTTAAAAGTCTTTGGTATGAATCGACCTGGGATTGAACCCAGGTTTCCCAGATCATTGGCGAACACTCTAAACATTATGCCAATGTCCGGTAAATATATATATATATATATATATATATACATACACACACACACACACACACATATATATATATATGTGTGTGTGTGTGTGTGCGTGTATGTCTATTTCTGTTTGTGTGTGTGTGTGTGTGTGTACGGTTCATGTTTTATTTAACTTAGGTTTGAATTTATTTATAAAATTTCTTTCTTTTATTTATGTGCACGCGCGCAATATAATCTTCTTTCGCCAGTATTTCATCCAAGTTGACTTAACGCTAGACTGATTTAAACTGAATAAATATCCATTTCTATCTATTTTGACTAAATCATCATTTATTTTTTATTGACAGTGTAAATGATAACGCAAATCTTCCTTATGTCAACACAGGTTATTTCATTCAGAACTTGTGTTTATAAGGAAATATACATTAACCCTTTGTTGATAGTCTTTTGTTTTTAGTAATCTTTAAGGTGAATTGCATAAGTCTCGTATTGTTATCATTTCTTCCTCATCCAGATCATCTGGCAAGCAGTCATTTATTCAGATTATCAATCGGATCCTAATTAATTTCCTGAGACTTGTTTTTTCTATTTTCTATCAGACATTCTTTGTTGCCTCTTCATATATATATATATATATATAAATATATATATATATATATATATACAGACAAATATATAGTTTTTTATGAGTTTATCTTTGAGATTACTTTTATTTGAAGTGGTTGGAGACAACAGTTGGTAGATGCTTATCTGATTGGAATTACGTTGCCATATAGAGTAAATACATTTTGTAAATATCTATGTTAAGCCTTGTGGCTGAAATACTTACGTAGGTTGATGTAAGATCTCTGTCTTGAAAGTTTGGTTGAGTTTAGTTTCTTTGTTTCAATCTTTATAGGTTATTTAATGCCAAAGCAATCTTTCTAGAACAACAGCGGTATTATTGGGTGACAAATGAAAAAAAACACTAAAGGGTTTGAAAAATTCAAAACGTGTTCGTTTTCAAATCTTTTTTATTTTCTTTTTTTTTGTCGGTTATAGAGCATTCCTTGGAGATTCCAATGGCAATATATGATGTCCGGCGACGAGCAAAACACTTTGTTTTTTTTTTATTCTAGTGAAAGATCCATTATTCCATCTGCCCCCCCCCCAAATGCCGGCAGCATTTAAATGTCGGAGTATCTTGTCCTGATAACATAACACCCGGTTTGAAAAAAGTGGTTAAGTCGGTGATCGTCACAGAAGCGGTCCAAAATGTTTGTAAAAGGTATTTTTGTCTTATTTCATTCAGTCTTTCAGTAGTCATACTGTTTCTAACCAGCCCAGACGGCTGAGGCTGTAGAATTCACCGATTGCATCACTACAGAGGGGTAAGACATTAAACAATTGGATGTCGAGGCTACAGTCAGGGGAGCTCTGGAGAATATGGAGCACCCCTTCATAGTCATTACTCCCAGGTCCACTCTGATACGGAGAGGTAGCACCTGATAGGGTTCTCTCTATAGGTCAAATAGAACTGTTTGAGTGGTTTTAGTTTGGTTTGGTTTGGTTTTATGGCATATCAACCGTTCTAGGTTATTTAATGCCAAATCCTTTCTATACATATATATCAAATATATATGATTTGGTTTGGTTGGGTTTTATGGCATATCAATCATTGTAGGTTATTTAATGCCAAATCCTCTTTATACAAATAAACAGTTCTATTTCACACAAATTCACTTCAGCATACGAAAACCGCTCCATTTCAAACAGTTCAGTTTAGCATGACTACGCAGTTTAAATGTCAAAACAGCCCTATTTCAAGCAACTCAGTTAAGCAAATCCATTTTTATACATATAAACAGATCTATTTTTAAAAAAATTAGTTTAGTACAAGTATTGTTTTTTGTTTTCACACTGTTAAATGTCAAAACATTCTATTTCCAATAATTCAATATAGCGTAAGTGAAATTTCAATATCAACAACAGTTGTATTTCACATAATTTAGTTAAGCATACAAAAACAGATCCATTTAAAACAATTCATTCAATTCAGTTTAGTATAAGTTCGCAGTTTAAATGTCCCAATAATTCTATTTCAATCAATTCAGTTTAGCAAAAAAACACAGTTTAGTTTTATTTGACCCATAAATAGGACCCTATCAGATGCTACCATTCCGGGTCGGTGTGGACTTTGGAGCGATGGCAATAAAGAGGTACTCCGCATTCCCCAAAGCTCTAGAATTACTGGAACATCTCCATCGGATTGTTTAGCGTCATAATCATGACACTCGTTGGAGGGTGGTCTTACCTTTCTGGAGAAAAGCAGTCAGTATGTTCTACGGCAGAACTGTTCGACATTTAAACTTAAACTTATGCTGAATTGAATTGTTAGAAATAGAACTGTTTGTATTAAGTAATCTACAAGGGTTGATATGCCATAAAACCCAACCAAACCAAATCATGTATATATCTAATATATATGTATAAAGAGGAATTGGCATTAAATAGCCTACAATGGTTGATATGCCATAAAACCTAACCAAACAAAATCATATATATTTAATATATATGTATAAAGAGGATTTGGCATTAAATAACCAACAATATTTGATATGACATAAAACTCGACCAAACCAAATCCTATATATTTAATATATATGAACAAAGAGGATTTGGCATTAAATAACCTACAATGGTTGACATGCCATAAAACCCAACCCAACCAAATCATATATATTTAATATATATGTATAAAGAGGATTTGGCATTAAATAACCTACAATATTTGATATGACATAAAACCCAACCAAACCAAACCAAATCCTATATATTTAATATATGTGTATAAAGAGCATTTGGCATTGTATAACCTACAATGGTTGATATGCCGTAAAACCCAACTAAAGCAAGTCCATTATATTTAATATATATGTCTAAAGAGGATTTGACATTAAATAACCTACAATGGTTGATATGCCATAAAACCTAACGCAACGGCCTGACTGGATTTTGAACCTGTGTACTTCGAGGCTGCTGTCCAGCTCTTTAAGTCTTACACAACTCCTATCTAGAAATGTGACTGAGTAGGCGAAAAAAAATTATTGTCAATTTATTTATAAACCAACTTCATAAAAAAGAGAAAAAACTTAGAAGACATTTTGATATCTTAAAATCGAAATATTCCATTCAGATCAGATACAAGAAGCAGCACGAAAGATATTTTTTCCAATCCAAAGGTGTAACTTGACCTTTAATTTAAATAGAAATTTGTTGACTACTCTTTCTACAAGTTCCATTTACTAATCTGAGATTTTGAAGACTTATTTAATAGGAAGTGTTTTAGAACAGGGTCAAAAATCGTATGATTTGATTTGTTTACTTTGGGTTTATGGCATATCAACCATTGTAGGTTATTTAATGCCAAATCCATTTTTAAACATATTTATTAAAAATATAGGATTTGGTTTGGTTGGGTTTTATAGCATATCAACCATTGTAGGTTATTTAATGCCAAATCCTCTTTATACATATATATTAAATATATATGATTTGGTTTGGTTGGGTTTTATGGCATGTCAACCATTGTAGGTTATTTAATGCCAAATCCTCTTTATGCATATATATTAAATATATATGATTTGGTTTGGTTGGGTTTTATGGCATATCAACCATTGTCGGTTATTTAATGCCAAATCCTCTTTATACATATATATTAAATATATATGATTTGGCACAATGGTTCGAGTGCTCACCAATGGCCCATGAGACCTAGGTTCAATCCCTGGTTGAATCATACCAAACACTCAAAAAATGGTACTTGATGCCTCCTTGCTTAACACTCAGCATTATAAGGTACGGATCAAGGGTAAAGTGGAGCAATCCAGGGAAAGGAGTAACGCCCTCCCCTACACCTCGGTGTAGTAGCTATTGAAAAGGGAGACTTCGGGTTTCCCCCGACTATGGTCACCAACTACTAACAAATATATAGGATTTGGTTTGGTTGTGTTTTATGGCATATCAACCATTGTAGGTTATTCAATGCCAAATCCTTTTTATACATATATATTAAATATATGATTTTTAGACACATTTTGTAGATAACATTTTTAAACGAGCCTAAACTGTTTTTGTATACAGTTAAATGGTTTCACTTATTTATTTCTAATACAAATAATTATATTTACTATTAATCATTTGCTAGCACACAGTTAAATGTTTTCAAGTTTTGCTATTTAACACTAACAATTCAAATAAACATCTGTCATTTGCTTACATACAGTTAAATGATCAAACAGTTCTATTTCAAGCAATCCAGCTTAGCATAAGTCATTTGTTTGCACTCAGTTTGAATGTCATAGTTTAAATGTCAAACAGTTCTATTTGACGCACAGATAGGACCTTATCAGGTGCTACCTCTCCTGGTCAGAGTGGACCTGGGAGCGATGGCAATGAAGGGGTACTCCGCATTCACCATAGCTCCAGCATCACAGGAACACCACCATCAGATTGTTTAGTTTCATATACAGGATACTCGTTGATGGAGGGGGGTCTTACCCCTCCGCTGAGATGTAGTCGGTATAATCAACATGTCAATAGAAAATCGATCGGATCAGTTTACTATAAATGCTGTTTTTTTACGGTACATCAACCTCAGTGTGTCATTTAATGCCGACAGAAAGATAGCTAGGTAGAAAGATCTGGTTATTTTATTCCCAATAGAAGAACAGATTTTAAATAACCTCTGGAGTATTTATATTTTTGGTCCAGTCTAACCTCTTCAGGAATCTAAAAATGTTTTTCGGATTGACTTGCTCAAAAAGGTCATTCAGGTTACCCACGCGTCTAGAACGGATTCTATTAAAATCAATACATTTCACCAATCTATATTACTCCGTAAATGGCGAATGACAGCCAATACAGAACGGAGGATCTTCTCTAAGCAGATGTGAGTGTGGTACGTATGTGTGGCCTTTTTGGGCTCCCATAACAATTAATTAATTCTTCATTTTTTCATTTTACTGTAGTTTTCTTTGGTCGTTGGTTGAATTCGTTTTACAGTTTATTGTTCGTGCTGGTATTCAAAAGAGTTTGCCATTTATCTGTTATAAAACTGTTAATCGTTGGTTTCAAATCCGTGTTTGGAATTTCGGTGTTTGTTTACGAAAAATACAAAAGAATTTCTGTTATATATTGACCCTTGACCGAACCGTCAATCAGAGATGCACCTGTGAAAATAAGCGGAAGAAGAAGCGGAAGCAAGTGGACTTTATGAAAGAATATAGGCAGATGTCGGCGGCCGTTGAGTTTGTTGGAGACAGGAAGGCCAGAGTGAGGGCCAGCTTGCAGACTGAGGGCTGTGGCCCTCAGCGACCCCCGGTTAAGCAGCCCGAGCCAAGATGTGGAAGAAGTGCTGAAAGGGTTCTTGAAGATAACACAGCGTGCTATGGTCGGAGAGGAAGTTGGGTAAATATAGTAGTCTGTCCCTGGTTCGACCCATCTCTCACACACCACAGAAACATCAACCATTTCGAGAATAAATGGTGAGAGATATATATTTCTATAAATAAGCGTGTTCGTTCGTTCATTGAAGTTTGTAAATCAATGTTATGAATATTGCTATACAACACTAAAATAGTAAAGAATTTTCAGCTTAATTCGAACACAGGTAAACAATTAAATAATGCTTTAGTAAAGAAATTACCATTTTCAGCTTTTATTGCATAAAAACTATCCAATATTTTGTAAATTATTAATATTGTAAATAAATATTTGATGAAAGTGTATCATGTAGATATAATAATAATAATAATAATAATAATAATAATAATAATAATAATAATAGATAAATAAATATATATCAATATTATATATCAAATATTAATATATATTAATAAATGAATATATATACATAGTAAATATATATATTTAATGCCATGGAATTTAGACTTGTGTAATATTACGGACGAGCTCCGTCGTTGAGTTGCGGTGGTCTCAGAGTTGGAGATAGGATGTCCGCGGAGACAGAGGCCTTGGGCCCTCAGCGACCCACGGTTGAGCAGCCCAGCCAAGATGAGGAAGAAGTGCTGCTATGGTCGTGAGAAGAACTTTGGGTCAATATGTTACAGTCTGTCTCCGTCTCCAACTCACCTCTCACACATAACCAACATCAACCCTTTCGAGAATAAACCATCGCTTTAACCATTACACCACGAGGACACCCCCGCATTTGGTTCGACACAAATCCACAAAGTGATTTAGTGACAACCAACACTGTTATAATGTAGATATAATATATTTAGATTTTAAGAAGTCATTTGAACGGTATCACGGCGAAGGAATTGTCGGCCGCTCCTAGCGTAATGCAAAGCTCTTCGTAAGAATTGAGCACTCTGGTAGCCGATAGGGTATTAAAAAAATGTAAACAAAGGCTGCTGCTGCTGTTGCTAAAAATAAAAATACCTTAAAATTCCCTTAGCCAACGTAGTCCGCTTGTAGCTGTGTGGTCTGAAACCTTAATCTATCGTAAAGTTAGACGGGTTTCGATCCCGGCTTCGAGCGTCCTGCGGGTCTAGCCACACTGAAGAGTTCTGATAGAACGAAACAGTCTGTCTGTGGATGACAATATATATATATATATATATATATATATATATATATATTTAATGCCGTGGAATTTAGACTTGCATTTGGTTCGACACAAACCCACAAAGTGATTTAGTGACAACCAACACTGTTATAATGTAGATATAATATATTTAGATTTTTGGAAAGCATTTGATACGGTATCCCATTATCGTGAAAATGAAAAACCTTAGGTTTTTCTTTAAAAAATAGTAAATATTGTAAGATATTTTTGACTCAGAGAACTGCCTGTAAAAATTGGTAAGAATTAATCTGAAACAAAGAATGTATCCTCCAGTGTTCCTCAAAGATCAGTAACGGAACCTGTTTTGTTTTTGATATTCATAAATGATTTATCAAGTATTATTAAAGCAGAAATTTGCTGACAATGTTAACCTACTTGTTTTAATCATTATCAAATGAAATATCACAATGGTTGGTTGGTTGGTTGGGTTTTATGGCATATCAACCTTTGTAGGTTATTTAAGGCCAAATCCATTTTAATACAAATAATCAGTTCTATTTCAAACAATTCAGTTTAGCCTATTTATAATGTTTAATTGTCGAATACATTTCTATTTCAAGCTATTAAGTTTATTCAAACAGTTCTACTTCAGCTAATTCAGTTTAGTATAAGTATAGATTTTGTTTACACACAGTTAAATATCAAAACAGTTCTATATTAAACAATTCACTTTAGCGTGATTACAGTTTCAATGTCACAAACAGTTTCATTTCAAACAATTCAGTTTATCATAAGCTTGCAGTTTAAATGTAAGTACACAGTTTAGTTGTCAAAAACATTTCTATTTCAAGCTATTAAGTTTATTCAAACAGTTCTAATTCAGCTAATTCAGTTTTGTATAAGTATAGATTTTGTTTACATACAATTAAATGTCAAAACAGTTCTATATTAAACAATTCAGTTGAATGTAAGTACAGTTTCAATGTCAAAAACAGTTCCATTTCAAACAATTCAGTTTAGCATAAGCATGCAGTTTAAATGAAACTACACAGTTTAGTTGTCAAAAACATTTCTATTTCAAGCTATTCAGTATCAAATAGTTCTGATTCAAACAATTCAGTTTAGCATAAGTATGAAGTTTAGTTCTATTTAACTCATTGATGGGATCCTTATCAGGTGCTACCAAGCCGGTCCAGAGTGGACCTGGGAGCAATGACAATGAAGGGGTACTGTGCATTCCCCAAAGCTCCAGCATCATTGGAACCTCACCAACAGATTGTTTAGTGTCGTATCCAGGACACTCGTTATGGGGGGGGGTCTTACCCCTCTGCAAAGGTGCAGTCGGGGTATTCTACAGCCTCAGCCGACTGGACAATATCACAACGGGATCTCAATAAATTGTCATATTGAAAAGAAATTTGGAAATTAAAGTTTAGAATTAAAAAATGCTAAGAACTACACACAGTATCAATACGTGTAATGGCATATCGACCTTTAGGGGCTAGTTAATGTCAAAGCCATTCTTGTAGAAAAACACCAGGGGTACGATTAACCCATTGCTGACAGAATAAGAGGGTTTCATGCCTTTCGCAAAAGTGTTAGTCCAAAAGTGAACGTTATACCGCGACTAGAGTTCAAACTTCGAAACTGCAATCCAACACGTTAACCACTACGACAAAAAGTAAATTAGAAAAGCTTTGTTTAATTGTAACATACGAAACTGGAGGTGATTATGGCGTTATGGTTATCGTTGTGGTTCATGGATACAGGGTACTGAAAAAACTAAAAAAGAGTATTTCATCAGAAAGAGAAAACTACTCAAAACCATACTATATAGCAGAAATCTCATCAAAGAGATAAACACTTGGGCTGTCCCCTTTATACGAGGTGCACACGATAAGTTTCCAGACTTTTTTCGTGTGGGCATTTAAAATTGTCGTAGACTCTTGAAAATTTACTATATTATTGCTATACGTCTTATGAGATGACTGACCAATTTTCAAGGTTCAAATGAACAGCTACAGCAGGAATAGGAATATACCCGACTAAAGCCTGATTGTCACAGCTGGTGAATTTCAAAAATGCAATCTGGACGTGAGGACACTTTAGAAGAACGATATGCAATAAAATTGTGTTTTAAACTTGGAAAAAATGATGCCACAGAAACGTATGGAATGCTTCAGACTGCTTTTGGAACATCTTGTATGAATCGAGCATCAGTTTTTGAGTGGCATAAGAGATTCAAGGAAGGCAAGGAGTCTGTGAGGGATGATGAGAGGTGTGGGAGGAGTAAGGAAGTCAATACACCAGAGTTGATTGGCTAAGTGGGTTAGGGTTAGGGTTCCTATGTTGAGGTTTTAAGGGAGTTCAGGAAGAGATATAGGCTACCTATATTTAACATTATGCTAATACCTTTGTGAAAGGTATAAGTCAAACTATCCTCTTTCCAGTAAATAGTAGGGTAGATTATGTTCTTTAACTTTCGTATAGCAACCGGTCTACACAAAGGAAAACTGCCCTCAAACCAGACCAGGAAGGGAATAGGTTTCGCCAGGTAGTTCCTGCTCAAGACACTCAACATGAATTGCCCCCTTTTCAACCTAACCAAGTCACTCTAAAGAAAACTAATCTTGTAGAACACAGTTTAAAACTCTCCCCTCCTCTACCTAGACGGATTCTGGTTTTTGCATATTTGTTTCTATGATCAAATTTGAATCTCTTGCACAATTCCTAGTGGATCATCTTTCCTACCCTGTCGTGTTTAATCTTGTAATTCTATGGCGTTTGTTTACTGCATTCATTTATTATGTTAAGTATACACTTCTTGGCCCTCAGCGACCTACGGTTGAGCAGCCCAGCCAAGATGAGAAAGAAGTGTTGTTATGGTTGCGAGAAGAACTTTGGGTCAATATGTTGCAGTCTGTCCCTGTCTCGAACTCACTTCTCACACATAACCAACATCAACCCCTTCGCAACCCTTTCGAGAATAAAGTGTGTTCGTTCGTTCATTGAAGTTAGCAAGTCTTCTTCCTTTTTCTTTTCTTGACATAAATTGCCTGTCCATGTAATCTCTCGGATGTAAGGTTTTGTGTGTGATCAACTTTTTTATCTTTTGGTTCATTTGTCGGAGTTTCTCTCTTGTCCATTTCGAGAATGGTTCCGAGTATCTTACAAGAGGGACAATGCCCAGGTGTTTATTCCGTTTATGAGATTTCTGCTGAAGAATTTGGTTTTCAAAGTTTTCTCGTTCTTCTGAAATCCTCTTGTCTTATCTTTTCTTTCATCTCTATTTGATCGTGTCCGCTTCCAATATTACCAAGTACTTGTAATTCTCCTTTTCTCCGAGTGTTCTAATTCTTTCTTGATTTGGGATTTCTATTTTATGTTGGTTGGTTGGTTTGATTTAATGGCATATCAACCTCTATAGGTTATTTAATGCCAGAGCCTTTTTACACATATATTATATATATGATTTGTAAATGCAAATGTTTAGGTTGGTGATGGTTGGGTTTTATGGCAAATTGACTTCTTAAGGGTCATTGAATGTTAAATTCTGATATGTATATATGTGTGTATATATAAATGTCAAAGTTTTTTGTTTGTATATACTTGATGGTCGAAGGTGTTGGTAACATAGTCTATATCTTTAATAGGAGGCCAATTGTTTTTAAGAAGTTGATTATGTTTTGGAGAGCAATTTTTTTAAATAGTTCCTTCATGCTGTTCGCCTTATAAAACTTTTTCCTGGTGTGGTTGAGTTTTGTGCATTCTATTAAAATGTGCTTGATTGAGTACTGGTTTCCACATGAATTTTTTTTGGGAGGTTCTTCCTTGCGTAGTCGGGTAAGGGTAGTTTCTTTTCTACTATTTCTTGTGTTGTTTCTCTGTCATTATAATTCTTATCGTTACTATTATTATTTTTAGAGTTTTTCACAGCAGCCTTAGTTGAAGGTTTTACACTGGAGTCTGAGTGACAGCAAGTCTCATCAAGTCTCCAGGATTCTTCTCAGTATTCTAGCCGACCTTAATAATGATGTAGTTTGATTAGTATCCCTATCTCCTCTTAGATCTGAGTCTTCTAGTATCAAAGCCCATGGAATTATTACAGGTGCACCAGCTACTACTGGTATCTCCGCTACCTTCATGATCCATAGATTTTTTTCGGTCTCTAGCAAGAACTTGGTACTTATCTCTCTTTTTGCTGTACATTTTTTTTTTTAAGTAGAGAAATTAATATTGTGAATTGAATTACCATGACCAGAAAATCCGCCGAACACCTACGCACGACATACGGGAACACTGGACAGCTGTTTCGACCTTATTAGGTCTCATCAGCAGTGTATACCGTAATCTCCACCACTGGACTAGTTGATTTGGCGTCACTTGTGTGCGATATGAACTGGTGGCTCAGTTACAGAGTTTCGGCACTGCAATCTGATTATTAAAGGGCCTGGAAGATTTGGAAGTTGGCAGCTGAGTGGAGACCATCCAAACTACTGCATTATTGAAAACGGCCAGAATACTGAGAAGAGTCCTGGAGACTTGAGGAGACTTGCTGTCACTCAATCTCTAGTGAAAGACCATCAGCTTACGCCGATGTGAAAAACTCTAATGAGTAATAATAACAATAATAATTTAGCGGTTCTCGTGAAATAACATTTGAAGTGGATGCTTGTGCATGTCCGTCCATCAATTCTTTTGAAAAGTCTTTTTTTTCTTCACATAAATTCATGATATTATTCAGTCACCAGCGTACAATTTATAAGCAAATGAAAACATAAAAATACCGACTGGAATTGACTTGAATCCAGAACAACTAGTAAACTTTTATAATAAAACCTAAAAATGGGACACAACTCAAAAGCAGTTATTTCTCGAGAGATTCTTTAACTTTCAAACCAAATTCGTTGGTTGGTAGATTGATTTAGGAAGTTATAATAGCTTGGGTCTTTCATATTTATTTTCAGTTCGCTTCCAGATGAATGGTGCCATATTTGCTCAGATATTTTCCGAAAAGATATTTTCATTATTGCAATATCCCCCTTCCCCACACCCAAAAAATTAACCGTTTAAATTCAAATTCAGAAAAATTATAAAAGATTTTTATTTTCAGGTTTGGTTTCATGTTCTTATAAGAGTTTATATCTATCTATCTATCTATCTATCTATCTATCTATCTATCTCAACCTTTTCATATCTATCTAAACCTTTTCATATCTATCTATCTATCTATCTATCTATCTATCTCAACCTTTTCATATCTATCTATCTATCTCAACCTTTTCATATCTATCTATCTATCTATCTATCTATCTCAGTCTCTTCATATCTATCTATCTATCTATCTATCTCATCCTGTTCGTATCTATCTATCTATCTGTTCCTTATCTTTCATTGTATGTATATCTTTATTTAACACCCCCTCCCCACGGGCTGGATGCGGCACAAGGTCAATTTTTAAGCGGAGTTTAACTGTTTCGAATTCAATTTTCCTTCTCCTAGACTGGTTGCCTAACCAAGGCTAAATAACCCAGTCTGTTTAACTATTTTACCCATAGCTGAATAGAGAATAATTGGATACATACTTTTCCAAGGGTACTAGTGCTAAGTGAAATGCAATCAGCCTCATCCAGGATTTGAACTCTTATAGCCGTGTCCTTGGACGATAGCCATACACCACGGGCACCTCATTGGACGTATGTATGTCAGAGGGTGCGCTCTCTTTATTGTAATACCCACTGACAGGGCGATAAAACATGAAAAATATATATTGGAATTTATTATTTTATTTTTCGGATGTAGTGAACATCTTTTTTTTAAAAATAGGATTTTGTAAATACACGAGGGCGAGAAATTAATAAAAAAACAGCTATTATTTCCCAAAAAACCTAATTATGGGGAATGGGGATTTACCGTGGTGTTACGGTTAACGTGCTGAACTGAAGATTCAAAGTAAGTGAGTGCAAACTCCACTCATCTATTACACTCACTTTTGAACTAATACCCTTGGGAAATGTATGGAACCCCATTCCTCCAGCTATGGCTTCAATAGTATAATTGCTGTTCTACACGGATGGCTTTGGCATTAAATACTCCATGAAGACTGATATGCCTTTACACAAAGAAGCCAAACTTGACTAAACAAATACTTGAGTCTAAAAAGAGACTTAAAATATCTTTTTTTCATAATACTGATATTGATAAACAAATAATTAAAAAAATATTAGCAGCGAAATAAATTAATGAATAAATAAATAAATAAAGAAAAAAAGTTAAACTGACCAACATTCACGCTAGAAAAATTCTGTATATATTTGACAGTTTTTAAAATGATATCAATTTGCGTATATCGTAAATTTAGCCAATCAAATTCTCCGTGGTGGCTTTGCCGCCATTTCGACGCCATGCCAGACGCAGCGAATTTGAGGTTTTAAAATGCCCGCGGAATATAATTATAATCAATGGCAAAAGAAACCATTTTATCAATAGAACGAAAAATAATCACAATCACATTCCAGGAGCTTGAGGGAATTGAAGTGGTACCACACCCAAGATATTGCCCGGATCTAGCATCCTTCGATTATTACTTGTTCCGATCCATGGCTCACTTCCTGCTTTCACGATGCTTTAAAAACCAAGAGAAGGTGGAAGCCTCAGAGAAGAAGTTCTTCGCCTTGAAGAACAAGAACTCGTATCAGTGTAGGATCAAAGAATTGTCCGAGAGTTGGCTTCAGACGGTGAAACTCGATGACCACTACTTCGTATAGCGAGCTGCTTTTGTTGTAACTTGAACAATAAAACAAATGCGTTATCAAAATATTGCAAAATCTTTTACTCACCTAAGTATTTTATTATCAAAAGAATTCCCAAACTTATATGATTAATGACTGGGGCATATAATTGAAATTCAGATGACGCAATTCTTATAGCGAAACATATTGGTCAAACATATTCTTCATACTGCCTCCCTTTTTTTCCTCCTACCATCGGATTTCATTCCAAAACTTGTCCATCGATATATATATATATATATATATATATGTGTGTGTGTGTGTGTTCGATCTGATGATTGCGATGATACAAGAAAATGTGAGTTATGAAATCCAGTCCGTCCGGTTATTTAATCAAAGCCAGAGGGAAAACAGATGGATTCTTGACTTTCTGAGGGGCATTGGCGCAAATCGAAACGCAAACATCTTCGTCCAGGATTTGAACTCTGGTTACAAAATTCATTTCCAAGGTCGACAACCGTTACGCTACACCTTTGCTATGTCATTTATTAGTTGGTGGTATTCGCAGATTAAGTACGAATCTATATCCTATTTACCCAACCCCTCCGCTCGGGCAGGATATGACACAAGGTCAATTTTTAAGCGGAGTTTAACAGGTTTCAATTCAGAGTTTTCCTTCTCCTAGATTAGTTGCCTCACCCAGGCTGAAGAACCTAGTCTGTCCTACTATTTACCCATAGCTGGAGGGAGAATAATTGGATTCATACCTTTCCCAAGGGTATTAGTGCTATGTGAAATGCAATCAGTCTCGTCCAGGATTTGAACTCGAATCGCCGTGTCCATTTCCTACGACGATAACCATTACACCACAGGCACCTCCAACAAAGTACGAATCTATATCAATCACCCTGTGGTGGTAGTGGGTCAGGGGTGTTCAGAATACACTGGTCATATTCCCTGGATAAAAGTAATACCCACACAAAAATGTATGTCCTAGATTGGGGCAATGGATTCCATCTGATGGCCAGGCTCCAGTTCTGGACCTCTGGGAAGTGTGAAGTACTCCTTCACTGCCATTACTCCCAAGTTCACTCTCATCTGAAGTGGTAGTATCTGTTAGGATCCCATCAATGAGTCAAATAGATCTGTTCAAAAATTGTTTGTCCGCAATCCGCCTTCGGGCCGAGTGGTAGTTTGCGTACTAAGACACTTTGGTTTTAGACGACCACCCCCACCCAGGTCTTTGCCTGCTTGCCGAACTAACTTTTTTGCTTAATACAGGAGGCGCTTCAAAAGAGGAATGCTGACGGGGTCAAGAGTTTTTGCGCCCGCCTTTCATGAGTCTGGATCCGTGAGCGGTTTCCACCATAAAACGGCTTTCCCAGTCGGCTGGGGCTGTAGAAAACACCGACTGCACCTCGGCAGAGGGATTAGACCCCTCCAATGAGTGTTCTGGATGTGACACTGAGCGATTTGATGGTGAGGCTAGGGCTTTGGGAGATGCGAAGCACCCCTTCATTGCCATTGCTCCCAGGTCCACTCTGGCCCGGAATGGTCGCACGTAATAGGGCCCTATTCATGGGTTAAATAGAACTAACTGTATACTTATGCTAAACTGAATTGTTTGAATTGGAACTGTTTGACTGGGCTGAATAGCTTGAAATAGAAATGTTTTTGACAAATAAACTGTGTACTTACATTAGAATTGCGTGCTTATGCTAAACTGAATTGTTTGAAATGGAACTGTTTTTGACATTGAAACTCTACTTACACTAAACTGAATTGTTTAATATAGGACTGTTTTGACATTTAACTGTGTAAACAAAATCTGTACGTATACTAAACTGAATTAGCTGAATTAGAACTGTTTGACTAAACTGAATAGCTTGAAATAGAAATGTTTTTGACAATAAACCTGTATACTCATGCTAAACTGAATTGTTTGAAATAGAAGTGATTATTTGCATAAATATGGATTTGACGTTAAATATCGTACAAAGGTTGATATGCCATAAAACCCAAACAACCTACATAAAACAGCTTTGCGCCATATTCTGACACGTGGGATGTCAGATAAATCGTGTCTAAAGAAACAGCAACAAAAAATATACATAAGAGTGTACGATCAACGCGATTCCTTAATCTCTCGGCATTAAATACCCCTGACAGGATAGCATGTCGTTAAGATCAATCATGTTAAAGAGGCGGGTACAAAAAATTTATGGTGCAGCCCGTAGATGTTGGAAACGAAAACATATCATAGAGTAAATTTTTTCCAAGACAGCATAAATATTTTGATTTCAGATTCATTGTTTAATGGCATAACAACTTTCCTGGGGTATTGAATGCCAAAGCCACCCAAGTAGAAGAATAGCAGTGATACTGTCTAAACCACTTGGTTCATATCTTTACCAAGAGTGTTTGTTCAAATGTGAACATAATGACGCGATTGGATTTCGAACTCTTTTCTTACGATGTCATCATCATCATCATCATCATGTCGTGCCGCCAGCACGGATATCCCTGACCCTCTCTCGCCACTTCTCCCTATCGTTCATCGCTTCTGGCAGGTCTTCAGGGCCACATCCCGTATCCTCACAGAGCTGCTGTATCTATTTTCGAGCTGGTCGTCCTGCTTTTGCTTGGCCATATGCGGGGGTCCATAGGAGTACATCACTTATGAGCTCGTCCTTGCTTCTCCAGCAATGTCCTGCATGTCTGGTTCGTCTAGTTTGGATAGTTTTCGTGATGGGAGGCAGGTGCCGTATACTTGGTGCTTTGTGGGGTGTTGCCGTCAGGACTTGTTCAATATTGCTCGCAGCATTTTTGTGTAATTGCCGTCTAGCTTCTTCTTCAGCGGTTTAGTTAGCGTCCTAGTAGTGCATCCATATAGCAGTATCGATACGACCGCTGCCTGGAAGAAACTTTGTTTCATTTTATCTGTCAGGCCTGATTTCCATATAATCGAAAGCCTATCGATAGCTGTCCATACCTTCGTTAGCCGTGTGTCGATGTCCTTTTCGGTTGATGGGACGCTGCTTCCTAGGTAGGTGAATTTGTCTACCAGTTTTGTCACCTGTTTGATTATAGCACATATATTCAGTTTTGTGTGCATTGACATGGAGTCCAATGCCTTCAGCGGCTCGTTCCGAACTATGCAGTAGTGTTTTGGGTTGGTTGGGTGTATTCGCCAGTAACGCTATGTCATCGGCGTAGTTGGCGTCGGTAGCAGCTTACAATGATTTTGCCGTCCACCACGCTAGCAACTAGAACTCCCAGTCGGTATAAAGGTCACTAAGCAATCATTCTAGGAATAAACAGATTAAACGGGTCATTTTAAGGGCTCTTCTCAGTGGCCCGTCACTTAAAATTATGATAGCAAAGATATTTTGGCATTGTTCATCAGTTCTTGACATTCTCCAAGATCATTGTTTTTCATGTTTTTCTTCCTTTTCTGCTCTCTCAAAAATTGACTCTAAATATAAATGAATTAGTTGACATTTGGACAAGAAGCGATTTATTTACAATATCATGTGTATAGGTCGACCCTTGACCATTGATCAGCGAATCTGTCATTTATGTTTACAGTAGGGGTCAATCCTTAATTACTGGTCAAGAATTAATTCTTTTGTGTTACGCCTTGTTTATCGGTCGATATTTGCGTATTTACAAGAAATCATTCATTAAAGATATGCCTTGTGTATAGGTCGACATTTGCATACTTACCAGGAAATCATTCACTGAAGATATGCCTTGTGTATAGGTCGACATTTGAGTATTTACCAGGAAATCTTTCATTGAAGATATGCCTTGTGTATAGGTCGGCATTTGCGTACTTACAAGGAAGTCATTCATTAAAGATATGCCTTGTGTATAGGTCGATATTCGCGTACTTACCAGGAAGTCATTCATTGAAGATATGTCTTTTGTATAGGTCGACATTTGATTATTTACCAGGAAGTCATTCCTTAAAGATATATGCCTTGTGTATAGGTCGACATTTGAGTATTTACCTGGATATCATTCATTGAAAATATTCCTTGTGTATAGGTCGACATTTGAGAATAACCAGGAAGTCATTCATTGAAAATATGCCTTGTGTATAGGTCGACATTTGCGTACTTACCAGGAAGTCATTCATTAAAGATATGCCTTGTGTATAGGTCGACATTCGCGTACTTACCAGAAAGTCATTCATTGAAAATATGCCTTGTGTATAGGTCGACATTCACGTACTTACCAGGAAGTCATTCATTAAAGATATGCCTTGTGTATAGGTCGACATTTGAGTATTTAACAGGAAATCATTCATTGACAATATGCCTTGTGTATAGGTCGACATTTGAGTATTTAACAGGAAATCATTCATTGAAAATATGTCTTGTGTTTAGGTCAAACCCTGATGATAAACATGATATAAGTTATTTAGGATATAGCTCGTATATATGTCGACTCTTGATTGTTAACCAGGATATTAGTTCAGGATTTGCATTGTTTATAGGTTGACTTCAGATTATTAACCTGGAAATCGATAATTCAGGATATGACTTGTGTATAGGAAGACTTTGGATTATCAGCCAGGATATGATTTTTTTATGAGTATCTTGTATTAGATTGGCCCTTGATAATCAATGAGAATATTCTTTCATTTAGGATATACCTTGTGTATATCGACCATTGAGTATTGGATGGGAAATCATTCATTTATGATATGCTGCGTGCATTGGTCGACTCCTTATTACTGACAATTTTACGTTGGTTGGTTCGTTGGTTGGATTTTATGGCATATCAACCATTGTAGTTTATTTAATGCCCAATTCATTTTTATGCAAATAGTCAGTTCTACTTCAAACAATTCAGTTTCGCATGAGTACACAGTTTAATTGTCAAAAGGACCTCTATTTCAAGCTATTCAGTTTATTCAAACAGTTCTAATTCAGCTAATTTAGTTTACTATAAGAACAGATTTTGTTTACACACAGTTAAATGTCAAAACAGTTCTATATTAAACAATTCAGTTTAGTGTAAGTAGAGTTTCAATGTCAAAACAGTTCGATTTCAAACAATTCAGTTTAGTATAAGCACGCAGTTTAAATGCAAGTACACAGTTTATTTGTCAAAAACATTTCTATTTCAAGCTATTCAGCCCAGTCAAACAGTTCCAATTCAAACAATCCCCCAAAGCTCCAGCATCACTGGAACCGCACCATCAGATTGTGTAGTGTCATATCTAGGGCACTCATTGAGGGTGTCTTACCCCTCTGCAGAGTTGCAGTCGGTGTATTCAACAGCCCCAGCCGACTGGCCAATACACAGAGTTAAATGTCAAAATAGTTTTATTTCAGATAATTTAGTTTAGCATAAGTACACAGTTGAGATGTCAAAACAGTTCTATTTCGAGTACTTCAGTTTAGCATAAGTACGCAGTTTAAATGTCAAAACAGTTCTATTTCAAACAATTCACTTTAGCATAAATACGCAGTTTAAATGCAAAAAATAGTAAACTCAAACCACGGTTTAGTTCTATTTAACCCATAGATAGGACCCTTATAAGTGCTACCAATCTGGGCCAGAATGAACCTAGGATGGCAATGAGGGAGCACTGTGCATTCCCCATAGCTCCAGCATCACTGGAACCGCACCATCAGATTGCTTAGAGTCATATCCAGGACAACTCGTTAGTGGGTTCTTACCCCTCTGCAGAGAAGCAGTGGGTGTATTCTACAGCCCCAGCTGACTGGGAAAATAATTTTAGGATTTGAAAATTTAAAATGCGTAAAATGAACTGTTTTATTATTAATTTTGAATTTTTTTTGTTTTTGTTTTATCATTTTATTGTTGTATTTTATGACTAACTGCACGTCGAATACCATTTGACCTTTAAAATAAGAAGTTGGAATAAAGAATTAATTTTAGAAGAGAACTGATCAAGCTTTTCTATATTAGGAACACCTTTTCTTCTTTCACTTGACAATAGCTGTTGTCAGCACTTCTCATAATTATTTGAACAAACAAGCAGTTTGTTTGTATGTACATACCAATCTCTACTCCAACTATGGCCAAATAGTACCACGTGTGTTCCTCCAGAAGGATGACTTTGGCATTAAATAACCCACGAACGTTGATATGCTATTAAACAACAAACAAAGCAAACTAAAGCAACTTCCCCTCCACAAACAGGATGTGACACAAGGTCAATTTTCACTCAGAGTTTTACCGGCTTGGATTCAGAGTTTTCTTTCACCTAGACTGGTTGCCATGCCAAGATTGAAAAGCTCAGTCTTCTCTAAGATTTAATGGTTTGGTTTGGTTTGTTTGGTTTTATGGCATATGAATCTTTGTAGGTTATTTAACGCCAAATCCATTTTTATGTAAATAATTTGTTCTATTTAAAACAATTCAGTTTAGCATGAGAACTCAGTTTAATTGTCTAAAACATTTCTATTTCAAACTATAGAAGCAGTTATATGTAACAATTCAGTTAAGTGTAAATACAGTTTTAATGTCGAAAAACCGTTCTATTTCAAATAATTCACTTAAGCATAAGCACGCAGTTTAAATGTAAGTACGGTTTAATTGTAAAAAACATTCTTTTCAAGCTATTCAGTTTAATCAAACAATTCAGTTTAGCATCAGTATGTTGTTAGTTCTATTTAACCCATAGACAGGGCCCTATCAGGTGCTACCACTCCGGGTCAGTGTGGACCTGGGAGCGATGACAATGAAGGGCTATTCCCCAAAGGGTATTCCCTAAAGCTCCAGCACTGCTGGAACCTCACAATCAGATTGTTTAGTGTCATAACAGGACACTCGTTGGAGGGGGGGTCTTACTCCTCTGCAGAGGTGCAGTCAATGTATTCTACAGTCCCAGCCGACTGGGCGATAAGATTAATCATAGCTGAAGCGGGAATAGCAGGATGGAGGATATTTTTTTCCAAGGGTATTAGTACTATGGGAAAATGCAAACAGCCCTGTCTAGGATTTGAACTTTCGACAACGATAGACATTGCACATAGGGCATCTCCATTACATTATTTGTTCGTTAGAGTATTGGTTTTAAGAGTTAAAAACAAGAACATTATAAGAGATTAGAAACATTTCTTTTGGATATGGTATAAGTTAAGATTAAAAACCGGAAATATTAAATGAACTGACTAAAAGAAACTTTGGTTTAGTTTTATGGTACATCAACCCTTTTTATCATTAAGGGTTTTCGGACTATTGTCTTCGTCGTTATTGTTATTTCCACAACGTTTCGGTCGATATGTCCTCCGGCCTTCTTCAGGTGTTTGTTGTCAAAATTTCTGAGACGAAGCTTGATGATTTTTATCATTAAGGGTTTTCGGACTATTGTCTTCGTCTTTATTGTTATTTCCAGAACATTTCGGCCAACATGTCCTCCGGCCTTATTCAGGTTTTTGTTGAACTCTGGAACCTACACTGAACTTCGAACTACGTCATTTATTGAATCCACGGGGGTCGCCTGTTCTGATTCTGTTAGCTATAACCGGGTACAAGTGTTAAGTATTCCTGTATTGTTACTCGCCTGCAGTGAGAATTGAACCTGCCACCACTAGATGGTTATCTCCTTCTGAAGTTTGCAAGTTCAATCCTTAGGGGAAATAACAATGAAGATGAAGACAATAGTCCGAAAACCCTTAATGATAAAAATCATCGAGCTTCGTCTCAGAAATTTAGACAACTACATCAACCCATGTAGGTTATTTAATGACAAAATCATTTTTATACATATAAACAGTTATATTTCAAACAATTTAGTTTAGCATAAGTACACAGTTTAGTTCTATTTGACCCATTGGTGGGGTGGGGGTATGTTGTCTTATCTCTCTGCAGAGATGGAGTCGGTGTATTTTACAGCCCCAACCGACTGGACAAAAAAAAAATGAAACTTTAAATGTAGAGAGAAGGATTCACTGTAAGAAAATAGAATTACTTATTTTAATGATCTTTTGAAAATGTTAATGGACGTACTGCTCAAAATAATCTTTTTTCTAAATTTTAATAAAAGCGTCTTCGTGTTGGATCGTTTCTCTTGGTATAAGCCATAAACAGTTTTCTGTCTGAAGTATATAGCTATTTGACATTGCATTCTGGAAAAAAATCTACTAATCACTATAGAATATCTGATCCATATCAGTCATTTAATTTCAGATTGTCGCGTTGGAAGTATCGATCTTATGACCGTAAATTGGCGAACACTAGATTCGAGTCATCTTTATTAAACCAACCATTTGTGGGTTCACGAGTTTTATTCTCTGAATTTCCGTTCTGTATGTTAAATTTTCAAATAGTCTGCCTCTATTTTTTTCTATTTTTATTATGATCATTTTGTCATTAGAATGTAATATGGGTAAGAATTATTAATAAATAATTATCCTAAACATTTATAAAAGTGATTCTACATTCTTTATTTTTAACAATGACCATTTTGCAACCTGTATTTAATATGGCTAAGTACTGCTTACAAATAATTATCCTAAACTTTAATAAAACTCACTCTACATTCTTTATTTTTAACAATGACCATTTTGCAACCTGTATTTAATATGGCTAAGTACTGAATACAAATAATTATCCTAAACTTTAATAAAACTGACTCTACAGCCTTTATTTTTTTAATAATGATTATTATCGTTTTACTTCTAGAGAGATTTTAACCTTTCCAGGACTCTTCTTAGTATTCTTGTCGATCTTAACGATACTGTATTTTGGTAGGTCTCTATTCGTCCTCGGATTTCTAACTCTTCAAGCTGCCTCAGTAGGCAAGCTTTTGGGGACTGTTCTACAATTGCCAACGTCGTCACCTTCGTATTCAATAGTTGTTCGCTGGATATGTCCAATTATTCGTCTCTATTTTCGTTTTCTTTGATTTTCATTCTATTGTCCGCCGGGACAGCGAAGTTCACTATTAGGCAGCGTTAGCTGATGGTCTTCTACTGGTGTTTGAGTGACAGCAAGTCTCTTTAAGTCGCTAGGACTCTTCTCAGTATTCTGGCCGATCTCAATGAAGCTGTAGTTTGGATGGTCTCCACTCGTCCTTTTATTTTCAAGTCCTCCAGTCCCTGTACCAATCCTTTGGTGATTGTACCAAGTGCACCAATTACAATTGGTATCACTGTCACTTTCATGTTCTACAGTTTTTTCAATTCTCAAGCTAAGTCCACATACTTATCTTTTCTTTTCGCTTTCTTTCAATCTTATTCTGTGGTCAGCTGGGACAGCAAAATTATTATTATTATTATTATTATTATTATTATTATTATTATTATTATTCCTTGATGCATTTGGAGCGACTCTCATGTTTGTTGTCATTAAAGCCAGAAACAGCTGAAGGTTTTTGTTGGAGTCGGTAATCTCATCCGAAGAATTCTGATCCAAATCCTTTATTTAATCCTGGGATCGTGACGAGAAGCTCACTCAGATCAGTTAATTCTATCAAGATAATCCATCCTTGAGATTTGTTTGATCTTTTTCTTTGAACAAGAAGACGTGAGGCACTACTCGACACAGAGATCAAACTCGCAATAACCATGAAACAACGGTTATATATACTACACTATTGTCTCATGGGACAATTTTAGGCTTAAGGCTAACAAATTTTGAGCCTTATGTAATACTATATTTGGCACAGCAACAAATGTAACAATATGGTTGCACGGTACCAATTGTAACAATATTCTCTCTCGGTTACCGTTACCAGCACCAGCGCCCAATGGGGTACTATACTAGTAAGTAAAGTAAAGTTAGCAACCGTAGTCGAGGGTGACCTGAAGGCTCCCTTTTTTGATAGCTACTGCATCAAGGTGTAGGGGCGGGTGCTACTCCTTTCTCTGGATTGCTCAACTTTACTCTTGATCCTTACTTTATAATGCTGAGTGTTAAGCTAGGTAGCATCAAGTTCTATTTTTGAGTCTTTGGTATGACTCGACCTGGGATTGAACTCAGGTCTCCCGGGCCATTGGCAAACACTCTAACCATTATGCAAATAATGGTACCTTATTATGGCTTTGGCTACGTGACTAAAACATGCGTTTCCAGGTAGTTTGTTTATCAATCTCCTCAGTGCCCACGTTGTGTTTAAAATATCAACTGTGAGGGAATGACACAATCCATTCGGAACTTTTTCAAACGGTTGGGGTGATTGATTGGAACAAGTTGCCTGGGTGTTGGCAACTCAAAGACAAGAATAACTTTCCGTCAACAATTAACAACCATTTATTGGAACGTATTGGTTTAACAGTAATATGTCCAATATATTTATAGAAATTGTCGCTTTATTATTCAGAGATGCTTTTCAATGTTCAGACTTCACGCAGTAGCACGAAAGAGAGAGAGAGAGAGAGAGAGAGAGAGAGAGAGAGAGAGAGAGAGAGAGAGGGGGGATCTGTAAGGATCTATGACAGAGACACTAAGAGACCCCCTTGACCCGACCAACGTCTAATCCCGACTTCTAACTTCTAATTGACTTTTTCAAAATACGTAAATTTTTATATATCTAAATTCAGGATATCGTTAGCGTGATGTCATCACTCTCAGTAATTGTGTTATCTCACACGTGTCCCTAATTCTTTACCACACCCTTAATTCCCCAAATCAAACCTATGAAAAGACATGAATCTATTTTGTTTACATTTGGTCTTCCTATCCAGGTCGTTATGAACTTGCTTGAACTTTCTAGTTTGACTTACATTTCCGCTCAAAGATTTTAGCTATCTCTAAAGCTTACTGAAAAACTAGCGGCCTGACCAAACTAGATAATGATATAATTAATACAATCAGCCATCACAGTAATTAGTTCATACTTAATCCTTATAACATTAGGCGCCTCGGGTGGTGTAATGGTTAGCAAGCTAGACTTGCAAACCTTCACGAAAGAGTTCGAGCCTCATTAGATGCCCCGTTTATACGGCCTTGTGCCACATCTCAGCAACAAAGCTAAGTAAATTAAAACATTATGCCTACCTGTCTTGACTAGGTCAGAGCATGACAATGAACCGTGTCAATCTTTAAGAGGAGTAAAGCTGATTTTACGTTGGTAGTGAGAAAACATTATATTACAATATATATATATATATATATATATATATATATATTATTTTCCTTATTTTGTTGGTCCAATGCAGGAAAAGTAAATACTTCTAGGTAAGTGAATTTGGTTTCATTTTTTAACATTTTTTCTCTCCAAAATGAGATGGCTTGTTTTCCTAATTTTTGGGGGATATTACTTTACTGATTTGTAACGACAAATATAACCATGAGATTGTCGGGATCGGTTTTTATGGAATGAAGTTTAAGAAGTTGATGTCATCTTTAATATAGCTTTCTATCTACGTAATCTAATGTTGCAACCGTAAAGAAATGTATATATAGGATCAACTCAAGCGCTAAACAATAGACTATCCTTACATAGTAGCAGCATTAAATTACCAGAAAACAGGAAAACTCAATGTTTCAAGGCACCAATTACGAATGCAGTTATGTAATGTTTAAAAATGTTAATATACCAAACTGACACTAACTCGTTACTCCAAATAAAAGAAAAAAACTTCATACTTAAATTTAAACCTACATTAAACAGAACCTAACTATACATACACAGACATACAGGCACACAAAACAAAATCACTCAGGGAGAAAGGTTAGTTGTTAGTTGAATTTTATGATATATAAACTATCGTTGGTTATTTAAAGGAAGAAGGGAATATTCAGAAAAACAAACGCCCTGAAAGTATATACATATACATGGATACGAACACCCACGCGTACACAAAATACACAGAATGCACTCTTGTAAGCATACACACACACACACACACAAATCTGCAGAGACCAAAGTTTGTCACAGACAATCTACTTCCATAGGACATTCACAGTCACGTGTCCTGGAGTTGAGAAGAACTATAATCCTATCAAAACAGTCGACGCTATAAAAGCTAATGGGGGCGCCCTCATTAATCATTAACTTCCTGAAGATGACTTTAAAGTGAGAAACACGCTGAAAAAAAAAAAAAATGAAAAACCTATCCCCAAATTCACTTGCGGACTTATTCATTTTAATATATATATATATATATATATATATATATATATATATATATATATATATTATTCGGTCCAGTTAAACCAGAGTCGGGAATAATTCCGTCTGGACAAAAAATCATTCAACTATGAACATTTAAATTTTTCTGGTAAAGAGCTCAATGTAATTGATATCACTGAGCAATAATTTCTTTAAGAAAAACCAAAACTGGTCACGTTAGGATTATAAATTTATTTCCATCCATATCAATACCCATAACAGGATGGAAATAAATTTATCATTCTAATGTGATCGGTTTTGGTTTTTCTTAAAGAAATATATATATATATATATATATATACATTTATGGACGTAAACTCTGCATTCTTTGGAATTTGTTAATTATAACAATTATTTTAATCATACGAAATATTTCTTTTGAGGCTATTCAAAATGGAGCCATATTTTGGGTGGCAGGGAAGTGCAAACTATGTGAAATATACACAAAAAAGAGATGATTTAGCCACCAAAACGTTAACAAATGGGTTAAACGTGGGTTTACCACAACAAGCCTGTTTCTAAAAGACAGTCCATGCAGTGGAAACACACTGACTCTCCGGTAAAGAAAAAGTTCTGGGTTCAGTGTACATTAAAGGCCTTGCTGACAGTCTTCTGGGACATAAAAGGACCCATCAATATTGATTTCCTTGAAAAAAGGTGCATCAGTAAACAGTGCTTTCTACTGATAATTCCTTTAGCAATATTTCACCTTATTTATTGAATGAACCTCGCATATAATAGGAAAAAAAAATCAAAGAAAGAAACAACAAAAAAAGATGTAAAAACTAAAAAAATCAGTAAAATATTAAAGCAACAAATCTTGTTATTGGCATTTTTAGTAAATCTGAGCTCCAACATTTAAGAACAACTTAAATTTTAAACTTCAACTGAGGGAAGATTTAACAAACTTAAACTTTGGACCGCTCTATCAACTGGGAGTGGGTACTGTAAAATACGCCGACTGCACTACTGCAAAGAGGTAAGACCTCTCCCTCTCCCCACTTCTCTCTCTTTCTCTTTATCTCCTAAACGAGTGTTCTGCCTATGACACAAAACTGCATGTGACGAATCCAAGAGTCAAGAGCTTTGGAGAATATGAAGTACCTCTTCATTACAATTACTCCCAGGCCAACTCTTACGCTGATTTGTGGAACCTGTTAAGGTCCTATCTATGGTTAAAAAAACTGTTCAGTCATTTAATAGGGATTATTATTATTATTAGTTAGACGAACCAGACATGCGGGTCACTGCTGGAGAAGCAGGGACGAACTCATAAATGATGTACTCTTATGGACCCCCACACATGGCCGTGCAAAAGCAGGACGACCAGCACGGACATACATTCAGCAACTATGTGAGGATACAGGATGTTGTCCAGAAGACCTGTCTGAGGCGATGAACGATAGGGAAAAGTGGCAAGAGATGGTCAGGGATATCCGTGCTTCCAGCACGACATGATGATGATGATGATGATTATTATTATTAAGTTTTTAAAACCATACAGCTGGTGCTAAATAGAAGAATTTGATGAATAGAATTTCTAATGTTAAATTGCAATACTTGGAACCATTTAACTGTGTGCAAATAAATGTTTAATGTTTAATAGAATCTTTTATTTCGTCACACTCTACCAAATTGTGAAGTTAACAGCTTATATGTTATTTTGCTTGTGTCTTGTTTCTTTTTGTTTGGCGAGGGAATTGGGCGGAAGAGTACTTTTTAAGTTAAAGCCAAGCTCCACTTAAACTCCTTGAATTCGGTATTTCATTTTCATAGTGAAAAAAAGATGTTTTCTTCTTCTTCTTCTTCTTCTTCTTCTTGACCTCACTGCCCTTCGAATCATTCCACCACTCAATTTTGGGGAACGACTATTCTAACTGAATGTTTTGCCTGTTAATCGACTTTGCATGTTTCTTTCAAACTTTGATGCTGACTTCAATAAATTATTCCTTTCCAACTGATGGATTATCGACACAGATCAGATGAAATCCTGCCCACAACTCCAATAATCCGTCAAGTGGTTCTCCAAGTGTTTATTTTCGAGGAAAAGGATTTCACTTGTTTTTCTTAACGTTTCAATCACCTTAATCAGTGTATTTGATCAGATAAAGCTCGGTAGCCACCATTCAAACATTTTTTTAAAAATCAAATCTGACATCATCTCCAAATAAAATGAAAAAAGCCAGATATTTAAATAAAATTCTCATTACGCTTGTAATTATAATGACGACAAATGAAATTACAACACTGTATATATCTTATTTAGCTCGTAATAAAGTTTATTATTAAGTTTATTTCCAAGAAGGGAAATATTGTTTTGAAAAAATATAAAACACTCAAATGACCTCATATAGACTATTGTACTCAGGCTGAGAATTCAGGGTAGATTGGAGAGTAATCTTGGGATTGGAGAGTAATCTTGAGATTGGAGAGTTATCTTGGGAGTAATATTGAGAATGGAGAGTAATATTGAAATTGGAGAGTAATATTCAGATTGGAGAGTAACATTGAAATTGAAGAGTAGTCTTGGGATTGGAGAGTTATATTGAGATTGGAGAGCAATCTTGATATTGGAGAGTAATATTGGGCTTGGAGAGTAATATTGGGCTAGGAGAGTAATATTGAGATTGGAGAGTAATCTTGGGATTGGAGAGTAAATTTGAGATTGGAGAGTAATATTGGGATTGGAGAGTATAGAAACAAGAGTGACAAAACTAATAAAAAGAATAAAAGATTACAGTTATAGGGAGAGAAATTAGGATTAACTACTTCACTTAAGAGAATAATGAAGATTGATTCAATGGAAACTTTCAAAATAATTAATGGAACTTTTGATAATGGCTGACATTTTTTCTTATATTTTTCTTAAACTGGAAATTTACTGTCAAGCTACATTTCAAAAACAAAGTCTATTAACCTATTAGATTTTTTTGCAAATAAAGTTATGCATTTTTTGAAAAAATTGGCTAATTAAATAAAAAACAACAATATTGTAAAAAAATTGATTTGGATGATTTGAAAATTAATGGCAAAAACAAATGAACTTCAGAGGGCTTTTTTTGAAATTGCTGAATAAGAGAATTTGATTTGTATATATATATATATATATATATATATATATATATATATATATATATATATATACCTTTAAGAAAAACAAAAACCGGTCACATTAGGATTACAAATTTATTTTCATCCTGTTATGGTTTATATGAATCAAAAACGCTAAAATAACAGGGCTTATTTATTGCTCTGTGATGTCACTTACAATGAGCTCTTTACCAGGAAAATTTAAATGTTCATAGTTTAATAATTTTATTGTTCTGACTGAATTATTCCCGACTCCAGTTTAATTGGACTGAATTATACATGCATATATATATATATATACTCGCGATTTAATTTACACACACACACACACACATATATATATATATATATATATATTGTATCAATAGTGGTTATGTTCTGAGCAAAAATTCTAATTTATATTTTTTTAGGTTATTGTGAGAATATAGTAAAAAGGGAAGATGCCCAAGGAGGCAAAAAGCAAAGGATATTTATTTTAAAAGTTTGATGTGTGAAAAATTGTAAAAAGGAGAGACACACAAAGAGGCATAAAAGCAAATAATAAATAATAATAGTGTTATACAGGGGCCTCACTTTATGATATATCTCGTATTCATGTGTATCTTATTCTACGATCTGTCAGCTCCCATCTCCTTACCTCATTTTAGTTCTTTTTTTTTTCTTCGGTCGCCTTAGTCGCTCCAATGTTTCCTTTGTGTTGCCATCTTTGTTGCCGTTCGTTGATAAGGAATGAAAACGCAACCACCATTTCATGTGCACGTTTTACTTCTCAAAATCCGGACAACTTTTCTCATCATTACCCGCTGTGGCCTTAACAGGGAGCCAGATGGAGCGTTCAACCTCTTGCGTTGAGGATTTCTCACAAACTTATTCTAATTCCAGAATGGTGGGAAAATCTAGCATTTAGAAGATCTGATTGGAGCAAAGCATTTAAAACGAAACACTCTAAAGACAATAACAAGCATATTCTTATATGGCTGAAAATTGATAATTTGTGCTGGGAAAATCTAGCATTTAGAAGATATAACGAAATCAACATACAAGACACCTTCAAAAAAATTCAGTTCTAAACTTTACTTATGAACTAAACAAAAACAATAAAATTTCCTTTTTAAATGTTCTCATTGATACTAACAACAATAATAGCTTCATTACTTCTACTTACAACCTCCCCTCTAATAATGATGCCTGTACCCTCAACTTTAAAAGTGAATGGCTCCTTCTGATATAAAAAAAGCAATTATTAATAATCTAATATCCTGTGCCAAACTGATCTCCCCCTCCAAAACAATATTCTATAAAGAGGGAGAAAACATAAAATATGCTCTCATCAATAATGAGTTTCCTAACTATATTATTGATGAACAAATTAAACGTATGATTAAGAATGTTAACCAACAAAATAAACACTGTATTACTCCACCCAGTCAACAAACATATATCAAACTTTTTTACCGTAACCAAATGCACTACAATTATAAATTAGATGAAAAAATATTAAAAACATTGATTCATAGAAATATACTCCCGACTGATCCTAACAAAAAAAATAAAACTTATTATATATTATGATAAATTTAAAACCTACAACTTAGTCATTAAAAATAATTCCTCTCCCTCGATAGGAGTTTTGCAAAAAACCAACGTTATATATCAATTTAAATGTCCTTTAGGAGATTGTATCTCTGAAAATAAGAATATATATGTTGGTTTAACCTCAACTACCCTATCAAGAAGACTTACAATGCACCTTTTTGATACAAGTTCCATAGCACAGCATTTAAAAAAAAAAACATTCATGCCCAACAACAGAATTACGGAAAATTCTTACCGAAAACACAAAAATATTAGAACATTAAAATAAACAAAAACTACAGATTCTCGAGGCACTACATATTAGGAACATACAGCCCAAACATAATAGAATTAATTTTGAAACCAGTGCTTATGTACTTAAATGTCTTTAGCAACTGACGCTATTTATAGAAACAAATTTAAAAGTAAACGCTACACACTGCAACGGTACAGACGTTTTTCTTCTAGCAAATTAGTAATGTACATACAAAAGTTATTCCACTTTTGTAACAGATCCTCCTCTGATGATGGCCCAAATTCGGAGAGAAAGTTCTTGGGAAATAACTAATTATGGAAGATTTATCGACCAATTCCCGCCGAATATCATAAGACCAATACGGTAATTCGAAATGATTAACAAAAAAATATGTAGACAAAAAATGTCTATTATATTCAATCAAACACACACACACACACACACACACGCGCACACACACACACACACACATATATATATATATATATATATTTGATTGAATATAACAGACATTTTTGACTACATATTTTTTTGTTAATCCTTTAGAATTGCTGCATTGATCTTACGATATTCATATATGCTCACCTACCCCCATAGGGTTGAGCTCTCTTCCGAATGAAGTAATCACGTTGCCATTAGCGTATATGCAAGGATCTTCATATATATGAATTGAGCTCTCGGTAGCCGATGTATGTAAACAATAGTAATTGTGATTCATAACCGTTTAAAATTTACTTCGTTGCTGCTGGTTTCCACGTGGCTGAGGGGTAGCGTCTTGGATTGGCGTTTGAGTCAACCGGGCTTCGATCGCAGCTTCAGGCATCTAGTATGTCTAGCTACGCCGATGAGTTCTGATAGAACGAAACAGATCTGTCTGTGGATGACTATATATATATATATATATATATATACGCACACATACGTGTTCACACACACATTTACCACCCCATTTGCACGAACAGGATATTACGACACAAGTTCAATTTTTAAGCAGAGTTTACCTTCTCCTCGACTGGTCGCCCTATCAAAGCAAAAGAGCCCAGTCTGCTCTACTCATAAAATAGTTGGATTAATACTTTTCCCAAAGGAATTAGCGCTATACGAAATAGCAACACCTCGTCTAGGATTTGAACTCTGGTCACCGTGTCCATTTCTCAAAACGATTACATCCTGTATAGATAAAATTCTTCCTTATTATTGATATAAATTCTCTTTTAGATATTCTTTTAATGTGCATTTTATTAACGGACAATTTCACATTCATGATACAGTCTTATTGGTCCCCCATTCGTACATATTTGTCTCTGGGTTTGTAGAATTCAGTTAAGTCCTGTTCTTCTTGAGGTTTTGATTAGATTCTGACTCAACAGTGTAGAGAGTTTTACTCGTCGGTGGTCAGGTGTGGATGATAAGATAATTTCTTTTAGCGTTAAATAGTCGTCTGTTTCCGCTTCAAGGAGTGTTTCTTTCTTTTGGCTTCTTTTTCCTTTGGAAGAAAGCACTTTTTTTTCGGAAGCTCAGTCAAATATTTTGTCTGGCGAAATCTTTCCAGAAAAAAAAAACAAAAACAGTCGTATCGCTTAGCAAGATAATCAATCAATCGATCGAAAACATTCGATAAAAAGACTTCGAATATTTTTTTCTGATTTGATTCGATTGAGTGCCGTGCCAGAAAACAATAAGTAGAGACAGACAGATGGAAGGATATCAATAACTGCCCGGTGGTCAGCAATTTTCTTTCTTTCTTGTTGGTCAAAGAAATTAAGAAGTCGAAATGCAATAAGTAATTTTCATTGTCTTTATTTGCTTGTTTTTTATTTCTGTTTTTGGTTTTTTTTTCTTTGTTTCAACATATTGATTAGACTTTGTTTGTTTGTTTGTTTCTTTCTTTCTTTTCATTTATCAATCTTTTTTCTTTCTTTCTCCTTTCTTTCTTTCTTTCTTTCTTTTCCTTTATCAATCTTTCTTTCTTTTTTATATTTTCACTCTTTCTTTCTTTCTTTCTTTCTTTTCCTTTATCAATCTTTCTTTCTTTTTTATATTTTCACTCTTTCTTTCTTTCTTTCTTTCTTTCTTTCTTTCTTTCTTTCTTTCTTTCTTTCTTTCTTTCTTTTAAAACTATCTTTCTTTCTCGTTTTATCTTTAATCCTTATCTATTTATTTATTTTCATTCATTCATCTTTCTTTCTTTCTTTCTTTCTTTTCATTTATTACACTTTCTTTCTTTCTATCTTTCTTTCTTTTCATTTATTACACTTTCTTTCTTTCTATCTTTCTTTCTTTTCATTTATTACACTTTCTTTCTTTCTTTCTTTCTTTTCATTTATTACACTTTCTTTCTTTCTTTCTTTCTTTCTTTCTTTTCATTTATTACACTTTCTTTCTTTCTTTCTTTCTTTCTTTCTTTCTTTCTTTTCATTTATTACACTTTCTTTCTTTCTTTCTTTCTTTCTTATCATTTATTACATTTTCTTTCTTTCTTTCTTTCTTTTCATTTATTACACTTTCTTTCTTTCTTTCTTTCTTTTCATTTATTACACTTTCTTTCTTTCTTTCTTTCTTTTTTATCATTTATTACACTTTCTTTCTTTCTTTCTTTCTTTTCATTTATTACACTTTCTTTCTTTCTTTTCATTTATTACACTTTCTTTCTTTCTTTCTTTCTTTTCATTTATTACACTTTCTTTCTTTCTTTCTTTCTTTTCATTTATTACACTTTCTTTCTTTCTTTCTTTCTTTCTTTTCATTTATTACACTTTCTTTCTTTCTTTCTTTCTTTCTTTCTTTTCATTTATTACACTTTCTTTCTTTCTTTCTTTCTTTCTTTCTTTCTTATCATTTATTACATTTTCTTTCTTTCTTTCTTTCTTTCTTTCTTTTCATTTATTACACTTTCTTTCTTTCTTTCTTTCTTTTCATTTATTACACTTTCTTTCTTTCTTTTCATTTATTACACTTTCTTTCTTTCTTTCTTTCTTTTCATTTATTACACTTTCTTTTTTTCTTTCTTTCTTTCTTTCTTTCTTTTCATTTATTACACTTTCTTTCTTTCTTTCTTTCATTCTTTTCATTTATTACACTTTCTTTTTTTCTTTCTTTTTTTTCTTTCTTTCATTCTTTTCATTTATTACACTTTCTTTCTTCCTTTCTTTCTTTCTTTTCATTTATTACACTTTCTTTTTTTCTTTCTTCTTTCTTTCTTTCTTTTCATTTATAACACTTTCTTTCTTTCTGTCTATCTTTCTTTTTTTCTTTCTTTTTTTCTTTCTTTCTTCTCATTTATTACACTTTTCTTTCTTTCTTTCTTTCTTTCTTTTCATTTATTACACTTCCTTTTTTCTTTCTTTCTTTTTTTTTCATTTATTACACTTTTTTTTCTTTCTTTCTTTCTTTCTTTCTTTTCATTTATTACACTTTCTTTCTTTCTTTCTTTCTTTTCATTTATTACACTTTCTTTCTTTCTTTCTTTCTTTTCATTTATTACACTTTCTTTCTTTCTTTTCATTTATTACACTTTCTTTCTTTCTTTCTTTCTTTTCATTTATTACACTTTCTTTCAAATCTTTCTTTTCATTTTTCCATCTTTCTTTCTTTCTTTCTTTTTGTTTCTTTGTTTTTCTCTTTCTTTATTCCTCTTCGTCTCTTCAAAACACCAATCAGCTTTCTCAATAAAACACTAAAAGGAATATCAAGGCGATTATTGGGCCAATGGAAATCCAGTATTATCACCAATTACATCATCATTACCAACAACATTTGTCGGTTCGAGCCTCTCATTACTTTTTTGTAAATGCATCAATTCAATTTATCTCCAAGATACCGCCTGATATTTAGAAACCTCACGGCATTGTTATGTTCAACGAGCAAAGCTTGCAGTCCAAGCAATAAAGAGTTCGAATCTCACTAGATGTTCCTCACTTTCGGTCATGTGCCAGATTTAAGTTAAAGGCTGTTTTGAGGAAGAGGGTACCTTGTTGTCCTTTAAAGTTTTGCGAGATGATCTTACTGGCTACTTACCACAGGATAGAGGGTTCGATATTCACTTGGTATCCAATACTTTTGGGCAAATCTAAGACATCTTTAATTGATTAGGGTACTTTTCGTGGTGTAATGGTGAACGAGCAAGCCTAGCAGATCTTTATTAAGGAATTCAACTTTGTGCCGTACATGTGAACAAAAAAAAAAAAAAAAAAAGCGTAATTGAATTTGACTAATGGAACCGGTTTCCGCTTTGATCCCAGGAGTTAAGCAGCGGTTACTCTTTTTAGTACGTAGATGGGTGACAAGACAATTGTTTTCATTCGTTCTTTCTTTCCATTTATTAATGTTCTTTCTTTCTTTCTTTTCATTTTTAATCTTTCTTTCTTTCTTTCTTTCCATTTATTAATGTTCTTTCTTTCTTTCTTTCTTTCTTTTCATTTTTAATCTTTCTTTCTTTCTTTCTTTTCATTTATTAATGTTCTTTCTTTCTTTCTTTCTTTTCTTCTTTTCATTTTTAATCTTTCTTTCTTTCCATTTATTAATGTTCTTTCTTTCTTTCTTTCTTTTCATTTTTAATCTTTCTTTCTTTCTTTTCATTTATTAAAGTTTTTTCTTTCTTTCTTTCTTTCTTTCTTTGCATTTTTAATCTTCCTCCCTTTCTTTCTTTCTTTCTTTCTTTCTTTTCATTTTGAATCTTTCTTTCTTTCTTTCTTTCTTTCTTTCTTTCTTTCCATTTATTAAAGTTCTTTCTTTCTTTCTTTCTTTCTTTCTTTCTTTTCATTTTGAATCTTTCTTTCCATTTATTAAAGTTCTTTCTTTCTTTCTTTCTTTCTTTTCATTTTTAATCTTTCTTTCTTTATTTCTTTCTTTCTTTCTTTCTTTCTTTCTTTCCATTTATTAATGTTCTTTCTTTCTTTCTTTCTTTCTTTTCATTTTTAATCTTTCTTTCTTTCTTTCTTTCTTTCTTTCTTTCTTTCTTTCTTTTATTAATGTTTTTTTTTTCTTTCTTTCGTTTCATTTTTAATCTTTCTTTCTTTCTTTCTTTCTTTCTTTCTTTCTTTCTTTCCATTTATTAATGTTCTTTTTTTTTCTTTCTTTCTTTTCATATTTAATCTTTCTTTCTTTCTTTCTTTCTTTCTTTCTTTCTTTCTTTCTTTCTTTCTTTCCAATTATTAATGTTCTTTCTTTCTTTCCATTTATTAATGTTCTTTCTTTCTTTCTTTCTTTCTTTTCATTTTTAATCTTTCTTTCTTTCTTTCCATTTAATAATGTTCTTTCTTTCTTTCTTTCTTTCTTTCTTTCTTTCTTTCTTTCTTTCTTTCTTTCCATTTATTAATGTTCTTTCTTTCTTTCTTTCTTTCTTTTGATTTTTAATCTTTCTTTCTTTCTTTTCATTTATTAATTTTTTTCTTTCTTTTTTCTTTCTTTGCATTTTTAATCCTTCTTTCTTTCTTTCTTTCTTTCTTTTCTCTTTCTTTCTTTTCATTTTTAATCTTTCTTTCTTTCTTTCTTTCTTTCTTTTCATTTTTAATCTTTCTTTCTTTCTTTCTTTTTATTTTTAATCTTTCTTTCTTTCTTTCTTTTTTTCTTTTTTCTATTTAATTATGTTCTTTCTTTCTTTCTTTCTTTTCATTATTAATCTTTCTTTCTTTCTTTCTTTCCATTTATTAATGTTCTTTCTTTCTTTCTTTCTTTTTTCTTTTCATTTTAAATCTTTCTTTCGTTCTTTCTTTCCATCTATTAATGTTCCTTCTTTCTTTCTTTCTTTCTTTCTTTCTTTCTACTTTCTTTCTTTCTTATCATTTGTAATTGTTCTTTATTCGTTTGTTTGTTTGTTTCTTTCTTTCCATTTATTAATGTTCTTTCTTTCTTTCTTTCTTTCTTTCTTTCTTTCTTTTTGTTTGGATTAATAGACACGAAGGAGGAATATGAGGCCGCTCTTCCAAATTAGTTAATGATCAATAAATCTTTTTAGTAGGGACTTTTTTACAAACCTTTTTTATTTTGCAGTTCCCGCAACTATTTTTGAATCGTAGTGACGCTATTCTTGCTGCGTATCTTGAACAGGAATAGTTTGACCGAGCCCATCCCTCTTCAGGTCGACCACTGGTTTGAATTAAGCGTTTTCTTTCTCCTAGATCAGTTGCCATACCAAAGTTAAAGACCCTAGTTCAGTCTACTTATTACTCTTAGTTGGAGAGGATATAGTTGAATTCGTACCTTTCCTAAGGGTATAAGCGCTATAACAAGTGCAACCAGGGTTTGAACTCGGATAGACGATAACAATTACGCCACAACCGCCTTTCAGAAGAGTCCAAAAACAGTTTTTTTACCACCAGGCTAATTTTTATCATATATATATATATATATATATATATATATATATATATATATATATATATATGTGTGTGTGTGTGTGTGTGTGTGTGTGTGTGTGTGTATTAATGGTATTTAATTTACCCAGAAGAATTTATAATCAATGTTTCCAGTTCATAACAAATCACCTGGTATATCAAACCCAAGTCTGTACATTGAAAATCATACATTAACCATTAAAATTATTATTGAAATTCATTATTAAAAGAATGAAAAGAATTATGGCTGCAAATAATTTCAAATATTTTCCACGTATTTTTTATCATTAAGGGTTTTCGAACTATTTTCTTCATCTTTATTGTTATTTCCTCAACGTTTCGGCCAATATGTCCTCCGGCCTTCTTCAGGTATTTGTTGTCTAAATTTCTGAGACGAAGCTTGATGATTTTTATCATTAAGGGTTTTCGAACTATTGTCTTCATCTTTATTGTTATTTCCTCAACGTTTCGGCCAATATGTCCTCCGGCCTTCTTCAGGTGTGTGTTGTCTAAATTTCTGAGACGAAGCTTGATGATTTTTATCATTAAGGGTTTTCGAACTATTGTCTTCATCTATATTGTTATTTCCTCAACGTTTCGGCCAATATGTCCTCCGGCCTTCTTCAGGTGTGTGTTGTCTAAATTTCTGAGACGAAGCTTGATGATTTTTATCATTAAGGGTTTTCGAACTATTGTCTTCATCTATATTGTTATTTCCTCAACGTTTCGGCCAATATGTCCTCCGGCCTTCTTCAGGTGTGTGTTGTCTAAATTTCTGAGACGAAGCTTGATGATTTTTATCATTAAGGGTTTTCGAACTATTGTCTTCATCTATATTGTTATTTCCTCAACGTTTCGGCCAATATGTCCTCCGGCCTTCTTCAGGTGTGTGTTGTCTAAATTTCTGAGACGAAGCTTGATGATTTTTATCATTAAGGGTTTTCGAACTATTGTCTTCATCTTTATTGTTATTTCCTCAACGTTTCGGCCAATATGTCCTCCGGCCTTCTTCAGGTGTTTGTTGTCTAAATTTCTGAGACGAAGCTTGATGATTTTTATCATTAAGTGTTTTTGGACTATTGTCTTCATCTTCATTGTTATTTCCACAACGTTTCGGTCGATATGTCCTCCGGCCTTCTTCAGGTGTTTGTTGTCTAAATTTCTGAGACGAAGCTTGATGATTTTTATCATTAAGGGTTTTCGAACTACATTCTTTATTGTTATTTCCATAACGTTTCGGCCGATATGTCCTCCGGCCGTCTTCAGGTGTTTCGATTTATTTATCATAATTGTATTTTATTTGTAACATTTAGTAAATTATTTTCATCTTTAAAATCAAAACGTGATCGAAATGTCTACGATGGAAATGTTTGCAGTCGAAATGCAAATTTGGAAACATTTATTAAAATGAACAAATCGCAAACAAAAAAGAAAAAAGAAATTAAAAATGAATTACATGGAAAATTAGATGTCTGAATTTTTTAGAAGAAGCTTGATGATTTTTATCTTTAAGGGTTTTCAGACTATAGTCTTCACCTTTGTTATTTTCACAATGTTTTGGTCGATATGTCTTCCGGCCTTCTTCAGGTGTTTGTCGAACTCGGGAACCTACACGGAACTTCGAACTACGTCCTTTATTGAATCCACAGGGATCACCTGTTCTGATTCCGTTAACCATAACCGGGTACTAGTGTTAAGTATTTTTGTTTTGTTACTCGCCTGCAGTTAGGATTGAACTTGCAACTTCCAGATGATTGTCTCCTTAGAAGCTTAGGGAACCAATGCCTATAACAGTTACGCTATGTGTCCTGCTGGATAGGCGAGTAACAATACAGGAATACTTAACACCTGTACGCGGTTATGGCTAACGGAATCTGAACAGGCTGTCCCCGTGCATTTCACTTGATATACTGTTACAAGACTGATTGTATTTTAGAAACTGATATTATTGTTCTTCCGTTAAAGAGATCGACTCATTATGTTCAGAACGTTCATCACCAGTGGAGATTATCATGGCTTATCGGTTAAGAAAACACCCGTTTTCTAAGTCGAAAAGACTCACAACACTTTTTGAATATCAAGCAAGACGATCCATGACTTAGGCGGTGCCTTCGAGGCCGATTCGAATTGTAAACGCCCCACCAGAAAGAGAGAAAGAGAGAGGGGGGAGAGGGGGGGGTCATGCGGTTTCAAACTGTGATGTACGTCCATCAGAAACATGACGTGTTTAGAGTGTAGAATGTTAAGTTTATAATATTGTTTTTGTTGGTTGTTTTGAAGGAAGACTTGAGTTTACACTAAGAATCCCTAAAATCAACTTTATGTGCCAGAACGAGCAGTAAAAGATGTTTTAGAATATATCTGTGGGAAAATCTTTTTGGTGTAATGGCTAAAGTGGTGGATGATGGCCTCGAAGTAAGTGATTTGGAACTCCAGTCGCGTTTTTACATTCACTTTCTGACTAATCCTATTGAGGAATGTATAAATGAATCCCCTTATTCTTCTTCTATGAGTTAAATAGTATCACAGCTGTTTTTCAACAAAATGACTTTGGCATTAAATAACCTATGATGGTTGATATGCCATTAAAAAAAGAAACCAAATAAAACGTATCTCGTCTTAATCAAACCGCATAGATGAACAAGCAATGTAGTCTAATTCAGGAACTTATGGTTTGGTAGTATTGTGGTAGATGGTGTGCTGATATGTTATGCTTTACAAGTTAAAACTAGGTGATAACGCCATAAACACAACGAAAAACATTTGTTGTGCAAAATGTGGAGGTGATCACAGAATAGTAGCTTGATGGTCGAAGAAATTTCAGTCGGGTTGACGATCAGGCAAAGTCAGTTAGGTTTAAATTCATGAATTTTAAGGCCATGCTCTAAACCAGAGGCAAAACCAATACGTAGCATTTGGAGAGTATCAGGTGAGCTCGGCATCTCATAGTCCAGTGTGGTTAGTCATCTTAACAACTTTGACAAAAGCATCTGGAACCGATTAACGTTACAAAAATATTGCAAAATTTTTGATTTGCCATGGTATATGCTTATTATCATCAATATATTTATCCTCAATGGCATTTTGATTATAACTAACATTGATGGATGCTGATGAAGATACAGGTTCATGTAATTTAGTAATTTACTAAGCTTTTTGCTTAGATGTGGCACAAGGCCATACGAAGGAGGCACCCAATGAGAAATACAACTTCAAATAGTAATTTGCTAAGCTTTTTGCTTAGATGTGGCACAAGGCCATACGAAGGAGGCACCCAATGAGAAATACAGCTTCAAATAGCAATTTACTAAGCTTTTTGTTTAGATGTGGCACAAGGCCATACGAAGGAGAAACCCAATGAGAAATACAGCTTCAAATAGCAATTTACTAAGCTTTTTGTTTAGATGTGGCACAAGGCCATATGAATGGTGCATCCAATGAGACTCAAACTCACTCGTGTAAGTTTGCAAGTCTAGCTTTCTTACCATTGCATATCGTTTTAATCAAATTTGAAAGGGTAATGTTTTGTTCTTTTATTGTCTATAGAGTCCTGATTATGATATATAAACGCTTCCCTGCAGGGTTGGATTTAACAATAGACCTTGTAGGCCATTGACCTTTGGCTCGCAGTTATTTGGTGGCCTATTGAAACTAATTAATCACGCAAATAATAGCCATATTTCATGTACGCACCAGATATTTCGTTTAATGATATATTCAAAACCACAAAGGCCCCTATGTAATAAGAATAGACCTACAAATATCTTCCACAGGTGGACCAGAGAATAATTCCCAGGTTGTCCACGGATAAGGACATTTTAGCAAAAGGAATGGACCCTCCGATGGGTTTGGCCAAGGCCCCACATGTAAATAAATCTCGTACATCCCTACAAAATAATTTTATCGCGCCTTCATGCACCCAGTCAGCTGTGTGGTGGTGGTGGGGGAGCTGTTGAATATCCCGACTGCACCTCTGTAGAAGGAAACATACTCAAAATGAGTGTCCTAGATATGACACTAAGCCATATGATAGTGAGGCTGTAGTCCACTCTGACTGGGAGAGGTAGTCTCATCTATGGATAAAATAGAAATATTTAATCATTCACTATACTTGAAACCATTTAACTGTGTGCAAACAAATGATTCATGTTGACTAGAATTATTAGTATTAAGTAGCAATACTTGAAACTATCTAATTATGTGCAAACAAATGTTGACTAGATTCATTAGTGTTGGATTGCAATACTCGTAATCATTTAGCGTCCTGTGTATGACACTAATCTGCATCCAATGGTAAGGTTCCAGTATTGGAGTTTGGGGAATATGGAGTGCCCTTTCATTTTCATTACTCACAGGTCCACTCTGACTTAGACTGCTAATACCTGTTTGGGTCCCATCAATGGTTAAAAATAAAACTGTTCAATTTTTCTCTGGAGATTATTATGGATACTAAATAAAATTATCATTGTTAAATTGCAATACATGAAGTCAGTTAACACTGAGCAAACAAAAGATTAATATTGAAAAGAATTATAAGAGTTTGATAGAAATACTTGAAACCATTTAACTGGGTGCAAACAAATGAACTCTAACTCGTTTATAAATAATTTTACCCTCAATTTTTGCTTATAAATCACACACACACACACACACACACACACATATATATATATATATATTAAATGAAAATATCTAGTGTTGTTAAATGACCGATGGATGTTTGATAATATACAAAAACAAGGAGAAAATCCTATATATACAGAGAAACGGTAACCGTTTCTTTAATAAATTAGGGTTTGTTTTTAAAGTTTTGTTCTTTGATTGTTTAGGAATATTCTTTAAAACTTATTTGTACTAAGAATTAATTTTTATTTATTGCGGACTTTTTGTCCTCATCTTGGTAGTTTTTGTGTTGTTTCTTCTTTCACTACGTTTCGGCCAAATTTCACCTCTGGCCTTCTTCAGGTGATTAACCGCGACCTCGGATAGGAATGCTGAGTCTTGTAACCGTATCCCCAGTAATTACTGCCTTCCATAGTTGTTGTGTATCGCACCACGTTTTTGACCAAGTAAACCTCTGGCCGGCTTGGTTAGGATTTGAAACCGCTATCTTCTGACAATGCTCACCTGGAACCGTAGAGACTCAACGCCTGTATCCGCTGCGCCACAGTCCGCAATCAATAAAAATTAATTCCCAGAATAAGAAGCCTCATCTCAAAATGATTCCAATTAAAGACAATTATTTGTACTATTTGTGCAAGAAAGATTTTGAATCAGAAGGGGAAAGAAGGAGAAAGAAGGAGGAAGGAAGGAAGAGAAAAGAAAAGACGTGGAAGAATGAGAGATAACGAAGAACAAATCAAACAAATAAATTCTAAAGAATATTCCTAAACAATCACTTGATATAATCTTAAAAATGAACGCTGATTTATTGATAAAACGGTGATCCCTTTCACTGTATATATAGTATTTTCTTCTTGTTTTTGTATTTCATCAAACATCCATTGATAATCTAACATCACTAGATATCACTCCTCCTAATCCTGATGATGGTTCGTTAGAACCGAAACGTTATAATGTCAACTTTCTTTTTCATTAAACTCTTCTTTTAGGATTAACTTGTTTCTTTTTCTCTTTATCATTATTTACTTCCATATACATATATATATTGTTGTTGTTGTTGGTGACCGTAGTTGAGAGCGACCAGAAGACTCCCTTTTTGATAGCTACTACACCGAGGTGTAGGGGAGGACGCTATTCCTTTCCCAGGATTACTCCACTTTACCCTTGATACGTACCTTATATTGCTGAGTGTTAAGCAAGAAGGTATCTAGTACCATTTTTAAAGTCTTTGGTATGACGCTATCTGAGATTGAACCCAAGTCTCCCGGACCATTGGCGAACACTTGGACAATGAGCCGGTTATATATATATATATATATATATATATATATATATATATATATATATATATAACAGGATTTGTCACTAAATAAAGTGCAAGGACTGATATGCCATAAAACATGACCAACCAACCAACCAACCAACCAACCAACCAGAAAACCTTCGTTCATAATTTCAGACACCTTTTGAGGGGTGGGGAGGTACGTAAACCATTGAGAAACGTTTGTTTTTCGATTCAGTTTAGTCTGCTGAATTAAAAGTTGATCCATTCTTTCAGTTTAAAGATGGAATGAAAGAAATTCTATTAAAATGTTAAGAATCTCCAGATTTGTGAATAGTAATGAAATCAGGAGACTGAATACCTCTCCCGGGATAAGAAAATCTTAATGAATATAGTAAGATTATCTTCAGTGATTTGTACTAATCTGCCCACAACGAATTTCATTTTCACGACACATCAAAATTCCCCCGGCGATAGTTACAGGCCTCTAGTGGCATGTTTGGAGGAGCTGTTCGAAACTGCTTGAAGACAGATATTTAAAGAAGAGAGTTATTTGAGCAGCACAATCTTTCTTTTTTTACTTGGTTTTGTGTCAGTCTAAACTATACGCGTAGGAATTTTTTAGAGTGGCAGAAGCTTACAAATTGTGGTACCCACTGAGGGTCTACGTAATCAATAATAGCTAAGACTTAACAGTATTCCTCGAATATCTATTGGAGAGTATCAAAAGTATTTTCATTTTTAAAAATCAACCGAGAGTTCAGGTGTCTCTCCAGGAGAGCTCCTCTGTGATTTTTGCTGATTGGATATAATATCCCAACCATGAAGATTTATGTTCATTCAGTTTTCATGCCTAAAAAAACAGAAATGCAATATTTACCTTCAACATCTTGGTAGGTGGAAGTTTAAGTGATTTGGTTAAAGGGGTGTCCTCGTGGTGTAATGGTTAAAGCGATGGACTGCGGAATTGTAGTAAGCGAGTTCGTACTACAGTCGCGCTATTACGTTCACTTTCGGACAAATACCCTTGGGAAAGGTATGAACCCCCTTATCCTCCCAGCTATGGGTTAAATAGTACCATTACTGTTCTTCTGCAAGAATGGCTTTGGTATTAAATGACCTACAAAGGTTGATATGCCACTAAACAAAGTAACCAAACCAAACAGTTGACCTCTTCACTTTTGGACAAACACCCTTGGGAAAAGTATGAACCCCCTTATCCTCCCAGCTATGGATTAAATAGTACCACTACTGTTCTGCGGAATGGTTTTGGTATTAAATAACCTACAAAGATTGATATGCCATTAAACAAAGAAACCTGATTTGGTTAATTGGTTTAGTAAATATTTACAGGTAACTCACCTGAATTATAAATCTGTTATCGAACATAACTCGACACCTTCTAAGAAGAAGAAAGTACGAAAGAAATAGGACCGATGGCTTGATTCGAGCTAGTTGAAGATGTCATTTTGAGACTTAACTTCAGTAAAAAAAATGGAACAAATGACTGAAATTTACTCTTAACTTGCGTATTTGTCACACAATACTTACACACTCCTTTATCATATTTACCCAACCCCTCCGCTCGGGCAGGATATGACACAAGGTCAATTTTTTTAAAGCGGAGTTTAACAGGTTTGAATTCAGAGTTTTCCTTCTCCTAGACTAGTTGCCTCACCAAGGCTGAAGAACCTAGTGAGCCCTACTATTTACCCATAGCTGGAGGGGGAATAATTGGATTCATACCTTTCCCAAGGGTATTAGTGCTATGTGAAATGCAATCAGTCTCATCTAAGATTTGATCTTGTGTCACCGTGTCCATTACCTACGACGATAACCATTACACCACGGGCACACTCCTTTATACTCAAACAAATTCTTCTCGACAAAATAACAATAATGTTGCAATATCGACATACACAATAAAATCTTTCGGATAAAACTTACTCTTAACTCAATTTTTTTAAAAGTAAAACACACACACACATATACACACATACATTCACACTCATACACAAATAAATGCACATATACACACACACATACTCTCACTCCCCCCCCACAAAAATAAATACACACTATACTATAGTCATATAAAAGTAAAGTTGTCTCCCTTTAGTCGAATGCGACCAGAAGATTCCCTTTTCAATAGCTACTACACTGAGGTGTAGGGGAAGGTGCTACTCCTTCCCTGGAATCCTCCACTTTACCCTCGATACGTACCTTATAATGCTGTGTGTTAAGCAAGGGGATATCAAGTACCATTTTAAAAGTCTTTGGTATGAGGCGACCTGGTATTGAACCCAGGTCTCCCGGACCATTGGCGAACACTGCGATATTTAAAAAGAATAAGTGTTCAATATCGGTTATCGAGCATATGACGCTTGGTGACCGTTTCTTCTCTATGTGATCATCAGACCAACATGGAGAGAAAATGACAGTTGCTAAGCGACGCTGTGTCTATGCTATAAAAACATCCATCCATCTATATATCTATCTAAATTGTTACATATCTCCCGATTGAGAACAAAATTTTTTAAAAAAATCAACCGCTTTTAATTTTTGTCTTATGTTTTATTATCAACAAAAAAATTTAAAAAAGGAGAAAAAATAAAGAAAAGACACAAAACTTGAAGCCCCCCCCCAATCATTAAGGTTCTGGACCAGTTGGATTCCATGCCCAACTCAAAAGACCTTCTCGTATACTGGATCCCAAACCAGGAAAAACAAAAAAGCTAAATCGGTTGCCAAGTCAGCTTTAAATATGACCAAATCAAAATTCCATCCAATAACTTGAAAACAAAAATCAACAAATTCTATACAAAATAACAACAATCAACATACGCAATAAAATCTTTCGGTTAAAACTCATGCTAAGAGAATTGAAACCAGCTTTCCGAAAAACCAAAACGAAAGATGTCACAATATACCGATTGTGCATTGGTCACACAATACTTATGCACTCCTTTATACTCAAACAAATTCTTCTCAACAAAATGGCAACAATGCTGCAGTATCAATGTACACAATAAAATCTTTCGGTTAAAACTCATGCTAAGAGAATAGAAACCAGCTTTCAGAAAGAGCAGAACGAAAGATGTCACTATATCCCGATTGTGGTAATTTACTAAGCTTTTTGCTTAGATGTGGCACAAGGCCGCATGAATTGGGCACCAAATGAGAATTGCACTCACCCGTGTAGGTTTGCTAGTCTACCTTGATAACCATTACACCACCCGAGGTGCCCACTTTATCCCGATGGTACATTGTTGAAACAAGAGCTACTCACAAATTCATACTCAAACAACCACAGTATATCAAACAACTTTCCCGTAAACATTTTCTCATAGAATGCGAAGAGTTTTCCCTCATTAAACAACGTTTTTACAATACAAACAATAGGAAGGACCTTTTTGAAAATGTCGACATGGATGGCATTTTGTCCTGGAGAGAAAAAAAAAATCATACCAAAAATTATAGATGTTAACGTGGTCAGAACCATTCTATTATAAGGATTTTGACATTAAAACACCCCCAAATCTATTGAATAATTTCCCAAAAATGTAAATGTGAATATATCTACACGATATGCTATTAAAATCACTCATTATTTTCTCTTTTAAATAAAAAAAGATATTGACTTGATTGTGCGGTTGGTTGGTTGGTTGGTTGGTTGGATTTTATGGCATATCAACCTTTGTAGGTTATTTAACGCCAAATCCATTTTTATGCAAATAATCAGTTCTATTTCAAACAATTCAGTTTAGCATGAGTACACTTGTTGTATACACACAGACATATACAAATACAAGCGGAAACACAATCAAACATAATTTACGATTTTCAATGAACAAACGAACACACTTCTTTATAAAATATATCTCTCACACTTTATTCTCGAAAGGGTTGGTGTTTCTGCGGTTTGTGAGAGATGGGTGGAGAGACATATATTCAAAGAGAGGACTTCTTCTTCCCATATCTTCTTCCAGGAACCAGGGAGTGCCAACACCTGCTCGACTGCGTGTCCCTCGCTCGACTGTTCTCTGCCTCTGTCTAAATCTGACCGCGTGGTTCTCATCCCGTGGTCTCCTTCCGGTCACACACCTGTTTTACCCGAGTGTTTTACCCGAGTGCCCTGATCGTGCTGTCTTGTTTACTAATCACAACGTGACATCTTGTCAAAACACATGGGGTCACTAGGAACGAACCGAAAATCCATGGCATATGTTATATAGCACACTATTTAATTATCAAAAACATTTCTATTTCAAGCTATTCAGTTTATTAAAACAGTTCTAATTCAGTTTAGTATAAGTACATATTTTGTTTACACACAGTTAAATATCAAAACAATTCTATATTAAACAATTCAGTTTCTTGTAAGAACACTTTTATTTTCAAAAACAGTTCCATTTCAAACAATTCAGTTTAGCCTAAGCACATAGTTTAAATGTAAGTACAGTTTAATTGTGAAAAAAAAAAATTTCTATTTCACGCTATTCAGTTTAGTCAAACAGTTCTAATTCAAACAATTCAGTTTAGCATAAGTATGCAGTTAGTTCTATTTAACCCATAGATAGGGCCCTATCCATTCTGAGCCAGAGTGGACCTGAGAGCAATGGCAATGAAGGGATGCTCCGCATCCCCCAAAGCCCTATCATCAGATTGTTTAGTGTCATATCCAGGACACTCATTGGAAGTGGTGTTATCCCTCTGCAGAGGAGGTGCAGTCAGTGTTTTTATTCTTTTGAGCATCATTTTTGCCGGATTCTTTCCCGCTATTGCTATTCGAATCAGAGAAAAAAGTTTCCTTAATAATTTCGCCCTTTACAGTTCAAGTGGGGGGAGCCTCCTCCCTCCAACGGGTGTCCAGGATATGACACTAAACAATCTGATGGTGAGGTTCCAGTGATGCAGCAGATATGGGGAATGCGGAGTACCTCTTCATTGCCATCACCCCCAGGTCCACTCTGGCCCGGAGTGGTAGCACCTAATACGGTCCTATCTATGGGCTTGAGATTTCAGTTGAGTGCAAACAAATGACTTATGCTAAATTGAATTGATAGAAATAGAACTGTTAATCATTTAACTGCGTGTAAACAAATGACTGATGTTTAATTGAATTGTTAGTGATACATACCAATATTTGGAAGCATTTAACTTTGTTGACTTACGCTGAACTGAATCGTTAGAAATAGAACTGTTTGATCATTTAACTATGTATAAACAAATGACTGATGTTTGATAGAATTGTTAGTGATGCATTGCAATAAGTGGAACCATTTAACTGTGTGCAAACAAATGAGCTTACACTCGTTTAAAAACATGATTACAAGTTATATATACGTTGATGATTTGGTATTAAATAACCTATAATGGTTGATATGCCATAAAACTAAAGCAGATCAAACCAAACTTCATAAATATAATTTGTCCGACACATGTCTAATTAGGATTTATTCCGGGTTTGGTTTGGTTTGGTTTGGTTTTATGGCATATCAACTAGTGTAGGTTATTTAATGCCAAATCCTCTTTATACATATATATCAAATATATATGATTTGGTTGGGTTGGCTTTTATGGCATATCAACCATTGTAGGTTATTTAATGCCTATTCCTCTTTATAAATATATATCAAATATTTATGATTTGGTTTGATTGGCTTTTATAGCATATCAACCATTGTAGGTTACTGATGCCAAATCCATTTTTATACGTATAAAGTTTTATTTCAAACAATTCAGTTTGGTATAGGTATAGTTTTTGTTTACACAGTTAAATGTCAAAACAGTTCTGTTTTAAACAATTCAGTTTAGCATTCAAAAACAGTTCTATTTCAAGCAATTAAGTTTAACATAAGTACGCAGTTTAAATGCCAAAAACAGTGCTATTTCAAACTGTTCAGTTTTGTGTAATTACACAGTTTAGTTCTATTTTGCCATAGATTGGACCCTATCAGATGATACCACTCCAGGCCAGAGTAGACCAGGGAGCGATGGCAATGAAGGAGGACTCCGCTTTCCCCCAAACTCCGCATAACTGGAACCTCGGCATCAGATTGTTTAGTGTCACATACAGGATACTTGTTTGTGGAGGCGTCTAACCCCTTTGCAGAAAAGCAGGCGGTGTATTCAACAGCCCCAGCCGATTGAGCAAGATCTATGTCAGAAGAACCGATTTAGATATTTTGAAGTACGAGGATCATTAAAAAAGTTTCCAGGCCTTTTTCGTATAGGCACTTTTATTGATAGTACACACACGAAACTCTAGTCCCCTTAGAAGTAATCTCCCCCAGCTGCAATTCACTTGTTGTACCGTTCTAACAACTTCTGAAAGACCCCATGGAAGTCCTCTTGTGTAAGCGTGTCAATGGCCTTCGTGACAGCCTCTTTTATCTCCTTAATTGTCTCATAATAACGTCAGCCTCTGAGCTCAGGGAATAACCAAAAGTCACAGGGACCAAGGTCTGAAGAAGTGTCTTGATGCCCATCTTGGTCAAATAGTCTGTGACAAGGATGGAGTTGTGGACTGGTGCATTGTCCTGGTGGAAATGCCACTGAGCCGATTAGAAGAATGCTGGCCTCTTCCCAAGGAATCTCTTCCTGAACTCCCTTAAAATCTCAACATACTAACCCTAACCCTAACCCTTTGGCCAATCAACACAGGTGTATTGACTTCCTTACTCCTCCCGCACCTCTCATCATCCCTCACAGACTCCCTGCCTTTCTCGAGTCTCTTATGCCACGCAAAAACTGATGTTCGTTTTATGCAAGATGGTCGAAAAGCAGTCTGAAGCATTCCATACGTTTCTGTGGCATCATTTTTTCCAAGTTTAAAACAGAAATTTACTGCGTATCGTTCTGCTTCACGTTCAGATTGCATTTTTGAAATTCACCAGCTGTGACAATCAGGCTTTAGTAGGGTGTATTACAATTGCTGCTGTAGCTGTTCATTTGAACCTGAAATCATAAAAATTAGTCAATCATTCCATAAGATGTATAGCAATAACATAGTGAATTTTCAAGAGTCTACGACAATTTTAAATGCCTGTACAAAAATGTCTGGAAACTTATTGAACTTTAATAAAAGTGATTTTGCGTTTTAATCAAGAGGCTATCATTTCTTCATTAAATGTTAAACCTCAAAAATCAGTAATTCAGCTCATATACCTCGGTAGCAATATCTCATCCCCTAAAAGCGATATCAACATACACATAATTAATGCACGGACTGCTTTAGACTGGTTAACTAATAAAGTAAAACTGGATTTCTTTCAATCTGTAGCCGTGCCAATACTACTGTACAGTTGCACCACATGGGCTTTAACGAAATGCCTGGAGTAAAAGCTGGATGAGAACTACACAAGAATGCTGCGTGCTATTTACAACTCTACAAAGCAGCTGCTGTAAGGACACTTACTTCCTATCTCACAAACCATATATCCACGCTGGATACTTTTGTAGAAGTGATATTCTTCAATGAACTCCAAAACATGGACACACCAGTGATGCCAGATCATTCTGTGATGACGCTGGATGCTATCTAGATGACTTTCTAAGAACGATAGCCGATAGGAACGGATGGCGAGAGAGAATCAAGGGAACCCGTGCGGTCGGCATGCTTTCATGTTGACGAGGATGATGATCCTTGTTTTGGTACCGACAATTCTTGAATTATTTGAGCAGGGGAATTTTGTTTTGTTAAATAAGTTCATCTTGGAACATTTAATTTTAGTTTGAAACCATCAAACCATGCATAGATTATTAGTATTTGATAGGAATACTTGAAACCATTAAACTGTGTTATATTATTAAAGAATGAATTTTTTATATTAATCATTTTTCGTTAATTATATTTTATCATTCAGTTTGGTAAGGCTTTGAACTATTCGGGTCTCTTAGTTCAGGGCATAGTCATTGGGTGCAGTTTTACTATCGCGCGCAAAGGATATAAACAATCACCATTGTCTTAATAAATTCCCAGACAGGAAATGCGGCTGGAGAGTGGATGACGTCATGCCCGGAAGAGATGGTCCTGAGAATTTGAGGATCTTGAAAAAGAGTCGGTTGAGATTTGAGATTGGACCATGGAGTCGAGTAGTTGGGGATTCGGCCATTGAGTCGAAGAGTTGAGTTTTTTCGGATCTCTACCGGCAGAGATGACTTGAGGTCTTAAACACCACGAGATGTGCCGAACGAAAGACATTTAAGAATTGTGTCTCTCTCCTCGTGTCGAAAAACCGAAGTCAGAAACTTATAAACCGTTCGTACCTGAACAACAGTGTCCACCTGTTTCCGCCTTTGTATTACATTTGTGTATTATATTACAGTTGTGACAGATATCATTGAAACAAACCCATGATACGGATATGTGGAATAGACATAGGGAATCTAAAAACAGGAAATTCACGAAATTGGTTTAGGTACGAAACTTTTTATTACCTTTGAGTTAAAGGTAATTCGACATGAGGAGAGTGATACACAATCTTTCTAGGCTGACTTTTCCATCTGCCCCCCCCACCACCACCACCACGCGCGGCACCCCGCCGCAAACTACTGGTCTGATCTCGGCGAGCCCCGAGAGTCAACCGTCTTCCTCGGACGCTAAAACTCAACTCCCTGACTTTTCTCAAATCCCCCAAATCCTCCGCGCACGCTTCGGGTGCATGACGTCACTTACATCCCCCGGTCTAATTTCCTATCTGGGATTTTTATTTTGATATCTCTGAATGACACATCCTCCTCGCGCGCGCATGAACACCTGCGCTCATGTTGCACCGAACTAACCCATGTGCTGAGCCGAAAGGTTCTCAGCCTAACTAAACCGAAAGGCAAGATATATAAAACGAAATCCCTCGGACATTATATTACATCATTATGGCTACGAGTAGTATGCAACAATTAACCACTGGTAATAGTAATTACCAGTCGGTGCCCGTGGTGTAGTCGTTATCGTCGTAGGAAATGAACACGGCGATTCGAGTTCAAATCCTGGACGAGACTGATTGCCTTTCACATAGCACTAATACCCTTGGGAAAGGTATGAATCCAATTATTCTCCCTCCAGCTATGGGTAAATAGTAGGACAGACTAGGTTCTTCAGCCTTGGTTAGGCAACTAGTCTAGGAGAAGGAAAACTCTGAATTCAAACCTGTTAAACTCCGCTTAAAAATTGACCTTGTGTCATATCCTGCCCGAGCGGAGGGGTTGGTAAATAGGACCAGTCGGTAACTGATTGTTTGATTGACTGATTTTAAAGGCATGCCAACTCGCCTACAGTTATTTTATGCTGTGAGGTTAGGTAACCACATTCATTTTACGTTTATATTTACATTTTTTTGTGTTGTTGTTTCTTAAGAGCTTTTTTCAAACTCAGTGATATGATATCAGGTATTTCTTTCGAATACTCATAATCTGCACACGGTTGTGCGGTTTAAACCATTCCTTTCTAATACTAATAATTATATGATTTCAAGTAATTATTTCCATTTAATAATAGTCATTTGCTTGCAAAAAAAACTATATGGCTTCGAGTAACTTATAATAATAAAAATAATATTCCTTAGTAAAGAATTATAGCTTCAATTAAATATTTTTAATACAAATCATTACGATAATCATATGATATTAACCATTCCTAATATTAAAATTTTTTAAATAAATCTATTTGATAGATAGGAAAAAAACACTATCACCCCTGGACAGTTTGGTTTGGTTTGTTGGCATATAAACCATTGTGGGTTATTTAATGCCAAATCCTCTTTATACATATATATTAAATATATAGGATTAGGTTTGGTTGGCTTTTATGGCATATCAACCATTGTGGGTTATTTAATGCCAAATCCTCTTTATACATATATATTCAATATATATAATTTGGTTTGGTTGGGTTTTATGGCATATCAACCATTGTGGGTTATTTAATGGTAAATCCTTTTTATACATATATATTAAATATATAGGATTTGGTTTCGTAGGGTTTTATGGCATATCAACCATTGTGGGTTATTTAATGCCAAATCCTCTTTATATATTAAATATATATAATTTGGTTTGGTTGGCTTTTATTGCATATCAACTACTGTAGGTTATTTAATGCTAAATCCTCTTTTTGCTTAAATATCAAATATGTATATATGATTTGTAAACGCATTTTATAGATGACATTCTTAAACAAATCCGGACTTTTTTTGCACACAGTTAAATGGTTTCAGGTATTGCTATATAACTGTCACAATTTAACGTCAATCATTTGTTTGTACCCAGTTTATTCTATTTGACCCCTGATACAAATTTGCCAGGTGTTACCACTCTGGGTCAGAGTGGACCTGGGAATAATGACAATGAAGGAGTACTCCATATTTCTCAATTCTCCAAAACTCAAGTCTCGCGATCAGATACTTTAATGTCATATGTAGGTCACTCCATGGCGGGGGGTCTTACTCATCTGCAGAGATGTCGTCGCCTGGCTTTTCCGAATCAGAGTGGACCTGGGAGTAATGGCAGTCATGGTGTACTTCATACTCGCCGTATCTTCAGAAAAGGAGCCTCACCCTCAGTTTCATTTCAGTTCAATACACAAGAAAACCTTTTTTTAATAGAGATCTTATCCCTCTGTCGGAGATACAATCAGGATATTCTAAACCCTACCGATAGGAAGACCAATAATGATAGGAAATTTTAACTAATAATCGATACCTATTATTTATGCCTGATAAACAATCATTGATCAGCTTCCATAATCAACCAACAAAGACTGTCTAAAGTGGGAACTTATGTTTTATTACTCGAAATGCTTTCAGTTTTCATGATCGACACCAAATTAGTGCAAGTTAAAAACGTTTCTGTCTGTCCTTTGGTTTTATTGGAAGTGAATGATTAGAGAGGAATGTGACCTGAGATGGAGCCAGTCACAATTTGAAGGCAGCAGGTTAGGTGAAAGATTAATGGCAATCTAGCAAAGGACGGTTCAGTGTCGCGGAAAACAGTTTTGAGGCTTGTTGGACGCTGACTAAAAGCAGACTGCCTGAATGCTAATAAGGCGAGCTAGAGACGACATACAGGCAAAGGATAAAACGGTCTTTACGATTCTATGTAAACCATGAATGATTTTTTTGGCCTGGAATACGCTACCACAAATTGAAGTGTACATGTCGATCTGGTATATAAGACGATCTCAAGACTTTTTGCAAAAAATTCTAGCTGAGACCTATACTTGCTCTAAAGGTCGACACGCATGTTGGTCAAAACTTACTCAGTGGGCCTAAATGAGGATAGGCTCGGATAACCTTTTGCAAAAATTTATTATAGATTTATTGGAGTTTATAAATATGAATGAGTAAATGCTTTAAAAATTACCGTGCAGTGTTTTGTTTGCTTGGTTGGGTTTTATGGCATATCAACTGTTGTGGGTTATCTAATGCCAAATTGTTTATATATATATATATATGTGGGATTTGATTTAGCTGGCTTTTATTGCATACCAACCACTGTAGGTTATTTAATACCAAATTCTCTTTATACATATATATTAGATATACAGGATTTTGTTTGGTTGGGTTTAAGACATATCAACCATTGTAGGTTATTTAATGCCAAATCCTCTTTATACATACATATTAAATATATATAATTTGATTTGGTTGGGTTTTATGGCATATCAACCATTGTAGGTTATTTAATGCCAAATCCTTTTTATACATATATATTAAATATATATAATTTGATTTGGTTGGGTTTTATGGCATATCAACCATTGTAGGTTATTTAATGCCAAATCCTTTTTATACATATATATTAAATATATATAATTTGATTTGGTTGGGTTTTATGGCATATCAACCATTGTAGGTTATTTAATGCCAAATCCTCTTTATACATATTTATTAAATATATATAATTTGATTTGGTTGGGTTTTATGGCATATCAATCATTGTAGGTTATTTAATGCCAAATCCTTTTTATACATATATATTAAATATGTATAATTTGATTTGGTTGGGTTTTATGGCATATCAACCATTGTAGGTTATTTAATGTTAAATCCATTTTTATACATATAAACATTTCTTTTTCAAACAAAACAGTTTAGCATAGGTACAGTTTTTTGTTTTCAAACAGCTAAATGTAAAAACAGTTTTATTTCAAACAATTCTCTTTACCCTAGTCCAACGTTTAAAGGTCAACAACGGTTCTCTTTCAAACTATTCAGTTTAATGCACAAAGTTAAATGGTTCCAAGTATTGCTATGTATCAAAAATAATCCAATTAAAGATCAATCATTTATTTAAACATAGTTAAATGTAAAACAGTTTAGTTTGGGATAAATACGCAGTTTAGATGACAAAACAGGTCTATCTCAAGCAATTCAGGTTAGCGTAAGCACACAGTTTCGACCCATAGATAGGCGTCTACCAGGTGCTACCACTTCGGGCCAGAGTAGACCTGGCAACGATGGCAATGAAGGAGTAATCTGTCACATTCCTCAAAGTTCAAGCATTATTGGAACCTCGCTATTAGATTACTTAGTGTCATATCCAGGACGCTCTTTGGGGGAATCTTACCCCTCTGTAGAGATGCAGTCGGTGTATTCTACAGCCCCAGCCGACTGAACCAGTTCAATGTTTTAGAATCAAGATTTTCAAGAGACTTTTATTCAAAATGTTGTGCCATAAAAGTACTGTAATAATACCAATCTGCAGAAAGTGCGTAAGCAAAATTAGGAATATTCTAGTTTAATAATAAACGATTCTATGGTAAAATAAGATTAATTTTAATAAAAAAAGAAAAAAGAAGATAGACACAAAACAGTTAATTTACTTAATATAGCCACTATTTTTTTTTCAATTATTCTATCAACACACCTTCGAAACGATTTGCATGCCTTCAAAATAATTTTTTCAGACATTTTATTCCATTCCTCTTCAATAGGAGTCTTAAGCAAACCAATATTTGGAAGGGAAGTTGCGTTTATCTTGTTTTCTAAAACGCCCTTTACAACGTAATCAAGGGGGTTAAAGTCTGGGCTTAAATCTTGTTCAATTGCTGTCCTCACAGTTTTTGTCATGGACTTTCAATTCCTAAGCATTCTTTCTTATTGACGATGTGAGGTTCTTCTTAATTGCCGTACCGGGAGCAGTTAAAAAAAAAACTTCTTTTCGTCTTTTGTTCCATTTTCCACGCCTCATTTTCCTTAAAAAGCTCTTTTTCGGTAAAAAAAATTTCTTTGCTTTGTAAACTGTAGACAAAGAAATTTTGGCTTGGTTTTGGCGTTAAGCAATCCAGAGATTCTTTGTCGTTTCCTTTTTTTGCTCACTCATATTCAGCTGAATTTTTATTTAATGAAGGGCTTGAATAATAGAGATAAATTTAGATTTATCGCGTTTTTTTTTAAAATTTAGACTGATCAGACTAAAAGAAAAATTTTTTTTAAAAGTTATTCCATATTTTACTTCCGCACCCAGTATATTCTATGAATTACTGTTATGCCACATTGAATGAACATTACTCCAGTTGTGTATGGTGTACGTAATTTTTCTCTAAAATCAGAATTTCATCAGACGTATATGAAAGATGAAAATCTTACACATTAGAGCTTATATTCATATGAATTCACAATTTATTACCCTATCATCAAATTGCACAGATAAACAACATACTGTAGTTGTCTGACTAACCGTCTTGGCACTCTGATGTTCCAGTTAGAGTTTACTATGAGTGCATCAACTGTTGTTTTTACTAAAGTTTTATCATTTTATATCAATGTGTTAATTTGCTATATATGTTCACGGAACCTGAGTTTTAGTAGGAAATATTTGTGACAGTCAGTTGAAGTTACGGCAAGTGGTACATATCGATTATCAAGAGTACTCATCCACTGGTTGACTAGTCTGTAGTAAAAGTTTAGATTTTAACACTACTCTATAAATCGACCCCTAGGTTCGTAATGATTTTTTCAGTTTTAAAATGTTAGTTTGAACGGCAAAATTTATCATATTTAGAGTTTTAAAATTAGGGACCTTACACACACACACACACATACACACACACTGCAGTTTTATAATTAGCAAGTATTTTTTGGTATTTCTCTCATTAATAAAATCAAAATCACAAAAAGCCAATCAATCCGCCCCTAGTATTTGTTTTTGGCAGCAGACAACGTATCAAGTTAAAAAGTGGACACCATCTCCTTGAAATAAAGCCTAGAAGTACACAGCAATCAGATGTTGATTATGATGATATAAAATGCGAGACAGAGGAAAAGCCGACTGCTGTTACCTCAATTTTTTCAGAAGAGCTTGGATTATCTTAAGACATGCTATGTAGAGCATGATAATCAGCTTAAAAAGACTACAAGAGCACTCGAGAGACTGTATTCTCGCTTGATTAAAAATCGAATATGCTTTTGATAATGCCCCATAAAAAGCAAATACTCGAAAGCCTTTGACCTTATCAAAAAGGAGACCTGCTGAGGATGCACAGATTTTCTTGCAGGAAACGGGAAAACCTTGAAAGGTTGAAAAATTCTTCGCACACAAAAAAATGGTTAATTTGTATATTGAACTGAAACGAACTTTGCTGCAGAACGAATCAAAAGATATGAAGTCTGAAAACCACCTTAAAGCAGGAAAAGCTTTCTTTATAAAAAACAGCAACTTTCAAAAACAAAAAGAATAAAATAAAACAAAATAAAAAATAAGAAGAAAAACGAAGAGAGCTTTTATAGACAGTAAAAATTATTTCCAATGCATCTTTATTGTAAAACTCATTTGCCAATTAATTTTTATTGTGAAAAACTTTTACGATGTATTTTTATGGTAAAAATCATTTGACGATATAACTTTATAGAAAAAAATATTTTCCAATGTATTCTATAATGAAAATCATTTCCAATGCATTGATATAGTAAAAATCATTTCCAATGCATTTTTATAGTAAAAATCATTTCCAATACATTTTTATTGTAAAAATCATTTCCAATACATTTTTATAATAAATATCATTTCCATTGCATTTTTATAATAAAATCATTTCCAGTATATTTCATAGTAAAAATCCTTTCCAATGCATTTTTATAATAAAAATCATTTCTAATGTATTTTTATAATAAACATATTTCCAATACATTTTCATAATAAAAATCATTTCCAATGCATTTTTATAGTAAAAATCATTTTCAATGCATTTTTGTAGTAAAAATAATTTCCAATGCATTTTTATAGTAGAAATCTTTTCCAATACATTTTTATGGTAAAAATCCTTTCCAATGCATTTTTATAATAAAAATCCTTTCCAATGCATTTTTATAATAAAAATCATTTCCAATGCATTTTTATAGTAAAAAATCATTTCCAATGCCTTTTTATAAAAAAAAAAAAAATTTCCAATGCATTTTATAGTAAAATCATTTTTAGTGCATTTTTATTATAAAATCACAGTTAAAAAAGATTTCCAGTTCGTATATTAAATATTGCTTGGTGTTTATAAATTCTGCTACTTTTGAAATTATTAAAAGGAATAAATTTACAAAAAGTTAATCCAGTTTTCAGCTTTTCATCTGCTCGAAAACTTTCAACAGGATTAATCAATCGATCCTTTGTGTAATTGTTTATTGATTGATGAAAATATTAATCAATCGATCCTTTGTGTAATTGTTTATTGATTGATGAAAATATTAATCAATCGATCCTTTGTGTAATTGTTTATTGATTGATGAAAATATTAATCAATCGATCCTTTGTGTAATTGTTTATTGATTGATGAAAATATTAATCAATCGATCCTTTGTGTAATTGTTTATTGATTGATGAAAATATTAATCAATCGATCCTTTGTGTATTTCTTTAATGATTAAGAAACTGATTAATCAATCAATCCTTTGTGTATTCTTTTATAGATTAAAGAAATGATTAATCAATCGATCCTTTGTGTATTCGTTTATTGACTGATGAAAATATTAATCAATCGATTTATTGTGTATTCTTTTATAGATTGAACAAAAGATTATTCAATCGATCATTTTTGTATTGATTTATAGATTAAAGAACTGATTAATCAATCGACCCTTTGTGTATTTCTTTATTGATTAAGGAAAGGATAAATCAATCGATTCTTTTTGTATTCTTTTATAGATTGAATAACTTTTTAATTAATCGATCCTCTGTGTATTCCTTTATTGATTAGAAAACTGATTAATCAATCGACCCTTTGTGTATTGATTTATAGATTGAAGAACAGTTTAATTAATCGGTCCTTGGTGTATTCTTTTAAAGATTGATGTACTGATTATTCTATCGATCGTTTGTGTATTTCTTTATTGATTAAAGAAATAATTCATCGATCAATCTTTTGTGTATTGATTGATAGATTTAAGAATTGTGTATTCTTTTATAGATTGAGAAACTGAATTATCAATCAATCCTTTGTGATTGATTGAACAACTGAATTATGTATCGATCTTTTGTGTATTCCTTTATAAATTAAAACTGATTAATGAATCGATTTTTTGTGTATTCTTTTATAGATTGAAGAAATGATTAATCAATCGATCATTTGTGCATTTTTTATGGATTAAAGAATGTTTTAATTAATCTATCCTTTGTGTATTCTTTTAGAGAGTGAAGAACTGATTAATCAATCGATCTTTTGTATTCTTTTATAGATTGAAGAAATAATTAATCAATCTATCCTTTGTGTATTCTTTTATAGATTAACGAACTGATTAATCAATCTATCCTTTGTGTATTCTTTTATAGATTAACGAACTGATTAATCAATCTATCCTTTGTACATTCCTTCATAGATTGAGCAACTGATTAATCACTCGATCCTTTTTGTATCAATTTATTGATTGAAGAACCAATTGGTCCTTTGCGTATTCTTTTATAGATCGGTGAACTGATTATTCAAACGACCCTTTTTGTATTACTTTAATAGACTCAACAAATTTAACTTGCATCTTTCGTCATATGATTTTTACCTGCATGCAAATTTATTTCAATTATTCATCATTTATTCTATTTATTCATTTTGGCTTTACAAATCATGTCTTTGAAAATTGCAAATTTTCCAGCATTCCTTCTCGCCCTAACACGGAAACAGTCATCCTTTCTCGTGATGTTTTTTTTTTTGTTCTTTACATTTGTTAAAGAACAAATATTTTCTTAATGATATCATTGAAAATGAAACTGTTGGTCTCGGTGTATCCATGGTAACCTGTCGCCGCTGGAAAAAGACAAAATTTTAGTATGAGTTACCAGGTCAAAAATCAATAACATTTTGGAGGCTAAAGAAGTGAAGTCAATTGTGGATTATTTCCCTTGAGAGCAATCAGCTTTTTCTCGAACGCTGGGCCTCTGAAAGTGGTCCAAATAAACCTCTGAGGCGGAATCGATAAAATTTTAACCTGGTAAATAAAAGCACTGGGGTCCACGGGACTATTTTTACTTATTTGTATTTATAAATCCTGTGATCACGCAGACAATTTCCCAGATATCGAACATCGAACCTAACACTTCTAGAAGTGGTCCATAAAGATCCCTTAGAGGTAAATAAAATAGTCTAGTTGCCAGATATTGTAAATCTAGCATAGGACTGCTGAAGGAGGTGCATATAGATCCAAAAGAGGTAGATAAAATAGTCTAGTTGCCAGATATTGTACATCTAGCACATGACTGCCGACGGTGGTGCATATAGATCCCTTAGAGGTAAATAAAATAGTCTAGTTGCCAGATATTGTAAATCTAGCATAGGACTGCTGAAGGAGGTGCATATAGATCCAAAAGAGGTAGATAAAATAGTCTAGTTGCCAGATATTGTACATCTAGCACATGACTGCCGACGGTGGTGCATATAGATCCCTTAGAGGTAAATAAAATAGTCTAGTTGCCAGATATTGTACATCTAGCATAGGACTGCTGAAAGTAGTGCATATAGATCCCTTAGAGGTATATAAAATAGTCTAGTTGCCAGATATTGTACATCTAGCACAGGACTGCTGAAAGTAGTGCATATAGATCCCTTAGAGGTAAATAAAATAGTCTAGTTGCCAGATATTGTACATCTAGCATAGGACTGCTGAAAGTAGTGCATGTAGATCCCTTAGAGGTATATAAAATAGTCTAGTTGCCAGATATTGTACATCTAGCACAGGACTGCCGAAGATGGTGCATATAGATCCCTTAGAGGTAAATAAAATAGTCTAGTTGCCAGATATTGTACATCTAGCATAGGACTGCCGAAGATGGTGCATATAGATCCCTTAGAGGCAAATAAAATAGTCTAGTTGCCAGATATTGTACATCTAGCATAGGACTGCTGAAAGTAGTGCATATAGATCCCTTAGAGGTAAATAAAATAGTCTAGTTGCCAGATATTGTACATTTAGCACAGGTTTTCTTAATTTGATTCATATTGCAGTAACTAAAATAGTCACATTACTAGATCTAGTACACCAAGCATAAGACTTCTGAAGGTAGTCCTTACAAACCTCCGGGAGTGAATAATATTTTAGCATATTTAATAAAAACACAGGGGTCCACGGAACAACTTTTACTTGGTTGTATTTATAAATCTTTTTATGACAGAAGACAAATCCCAGGATCACGTAGAAAAGAATACTTGTTATGGTACACCTAGCACCGGGCTTTTCAAAGTTACCCATATAAACCCCTAGAGATAAATAACATTTGGTAGGGTGAATAAAAGCGTAGAAAAATTCTCAAGAACTTATTTTCAATAAAATAAACATTGTTGAATCATGTAGACTAGTTGCCATATACTCTACACCTAGAACAGGGCTTTTCCAAACGGTCAGTATTGACCCTTGGGGGCGAATAAAATCATGACAGGGGTATAAAAGCATTTGGGTGGCGGAATTTTCAGAGAAGTCAATTTGAAGCCAATTTACTAGTTTGCATTCATAAAACTTTTTATAACAGTCAACCTCAGTCGACAGCAGTAAAATGATCAAACAGTTCTATTTCTAGCAATTGAATTTAGCATAAAGTAAAGTAACGTTGACCACCACAGTCGAAGGTGACCCGAATGCTCCCTTTTCAATAGCTACTACAGCGCCCAATGTGGTACTATACTAGTAAGTAAAGTAAAGTTGTCTCCCTTTAGTCGAAGGTGACCTGAAGGCTCCCTTTTTTGATAGCTACTACACCGAAGTGTAGGGAAGGGCACCACTCCTTTCCCTGGATCGCTCCACTACCCTTGATCCTTACCTTATAATGTTGAGTGTTCAGCAAGGAGGCACCAAGTACCGTTTTTTGAGTTTTTGATTTGGCTCGTGCTGGGATTTAACCCTGGTCTCCGGGACAATTGGTGAACACTCTAGAGCGAAAATCACTGGATCTTGTGGATGTCGTACCTCCTAGAACTTCTGGAAGGGGTCTATGTAGACCCCTGGGATGAATTAAATTTTGCCAGGGTAACTAAATGCATAGGGGTCAATAGGGCATGAATTTACTAGTTAGCATTTACCAATATCTTTAGAACAAAAATCGCCGGGTTGTATAGACTAGTTTCAAGATATCCTACATGTAGCAGAATGCCTGATTGGGTGTAATGGCCACTAGTGATGTATCGTTCACATTCGATCCCGTTATCAACACGCGACTAGCAAAGGCATGGACAGCTAACAATAGACTATCGGTCATATGGAAGTCAGACCTGACCGATAAAATAAAACGCTGTTTTTTCCAAGCAGCAGTCGTGTCGATACTGCTATATGGATGCACTACATGGACGCTAACTAAACGTATGGAGAAAAAAAAGCTTGACGGCAATTACATAAGAATGCTGCGAGCTGTATTGAACGAGTCCTGGAGGTAACACCCTACAGAACAGCCGCTGTACGGTCACCTCCCACTCGGCACAAAAAAAAACTATCCAAATTTGACGAACCAGAGATGCGGGACGCTACTGGAGAAGTAAGGACGAACTTATAAGCGATGTACTCCCATGGACCCCTTCACATGGACGAGCAAAGGTAGGACGACAAGCTAAAACCTATACACAACAGCTCTGTGCTGATAGGGGATGTAGCCTTGAAGACCATCCAGGAGCCGTGGACTATAGAGACGGGTGACGAGAGAGGGTCAGGGAAATCCATTCTGGCAGCATGACATGATGATTATGATGATGATGATGATGAAATAAATGAAAAATCAGACTCGGACCGAAAAGACCCGGATTTTTTCGGTCTCGTTAACAACGCATATTTTCACGAAAGAAAATATTTAAAAACAATTATATTTTAAGCAAGTTGTTTATATTAAATTACTGAATTCTTTCTGTAATAATTTATGAGATGTTTTGGAAAAAATGTTATTTAATGAGAAGAAATAAGATTTAGATTTTTAAAATGAATATGAAAAAAAAAAAAAAATAATGAAAAAGTGAAAGTAAAATTCAATGGCTGAATTTTTAATTTTTATCCATAGAAACATTCTTAATAGATAGATATGAACAAAGTTAGATAGATAGATTTGCTTGCGTATTATGATAGATATATATAAATAAATATCGACATAAATAAATTGATAGATAGATAGATAGATATGAACATAGATAGATAGATAGATAGATGTGAATAGACTGAAATAGGTAGATATAAAGAGATGTATATATATAATACAATACTGAGATAGATATGAAGAGACTGAGATAGATAGATAGATAGATAGATAGATAGATAGATAGATATGAACAGACTGAGATAGATAGATAGATAGATAGATAGATAGATTTGCTTGCGTACTATGATATATATATATAAATGAATATCGACATTGATAGATAGATTGATAGATATGAACATAGATAGATAGATAAATAAATATTCCCTCGAACTATGATAGAGATATAGATGCGATAGATATCGACATAGATAGATAGATAGATAGATAGATAGATATGGTTGGTTGGTTGGTTGGTTGGTTTTTTATGCTTTAAACTAATCATTTTTATAAACATGCTGAATTCTATGATATCCTTTTTTGCAATATGTTATGAGATGTTTTTAGATGAAGGAAAAAATATTTAATAAGAATAAAAATAAAGATTTAAAAAACAAAAGAACAAAAAATGAAAAAATAGAATTAAGATACAATGTATGGAATTTTAATTCTTATCTATAATAACATTCTTTTTAACGATTAGACTTACTATTAACTTAGATTTCCTTGTTAATTTCTGTGCCGGTATGACCCATAGAAAAGTGAGCGGTGTGTGACAAAGCTAAAATTTGGGTGAGGCTTAGAACTTTTTGAACGACCCGCATATTAAAAGAGACGAGTATCACGTGATTCAGAATTCTTAGACGTACGCACTATTATAAAATGTGCAAGTACGTTGGAGAAGGAAAAAAAAAATCATTGAATGATATCTTTGACTTTACGAGAAAGACTGTAGTAAGGGATGAATCAAATTATTGGATGTGATATAGAAAATTAAAGAAAAGAAAACAACAAACCAAAACAAAACAATAGATATATAACACGAGAAATGATTCAAAATAAATAAATAAATAAAAGACAGTTTAATATCCGCTTTGAGAAATACGAAAACCAAGCGAAGCTGAATATCGATTCTACCTACAAATCGATTCTTCACCCCAGAAAGAAAGTGAAAGTTGCTTGGTCATCAGACCTTCGGCAAATGGTGGTAACATGCCGTCAAAAACTTCTATCAGAAATCGAATTGAAATATAGATGAAAAAAAAAGAAAGAAAAAAAGCAACACACACACACACACACACACACACACACATATATATATATATATATATATATATAAATATATAATATTAATAAAGCAGTTTGCTATATTCAGAAATAAAGAGTGCTGAATATTTGTGATAGAGCATAAAGTAAAGTTGTCTCCCTTTCGTCGAGGGCGACCCGAATGCTCCCTTTTCAATAGCTACTACACCGAGGTGTACGAGAGGACGCAACTCCATTACATGGATTGCTCCACTTTACCCTTGATCCTTACCTTATAATGCTGAGTGTTGAGCAAGGCGGCATCAAGTATCATTTTTTGAGTCTTTGGTATGACTCGACCTTGAGAATGAACTACGGTCTCCCGGGCCATTGGCAAACACTCTAACCGACACCTAATTTAGGATGATACACACACAGAGTCAACTTTGCTTCGTGAGTGTCAGTTTTTCCCCGATGAGATCATCAGACTAAGCCAAACTCAGATCTATCTAGCCCAGTCTGTATATATATATATATGTGTGTGTGTGTGTGTGTGTGTGCGTTAAAATAGCGTGGACACAAAGTCAACGGTGCTAGATTACAGTCAGTTACTCAACACTGCGATAATCTGATGTTCACACACACACACACACACACACACACACATATGTGTGTATATTGATAATGTACTTTGGTATAATCTAGAAATGAAGGGTGCTCAATATTGGTTTTAGACTATATGTTGATGTAAGTTTGAACAGTAGTCAACGGTGTTTAGCGACTGTCAGTTTCTCACCTGTGCCATTATCCTACCAAGAGATTCCCTCATCATGGGGAGGGTGATCTAGTTTACAATGGGTGATTATTTACGCAGCTATAGAGCATTATTTTTGCAATTTGTTATTTTATTTAGACTGCTAAGATTTTTTCTAGTTTTTCTCACCAGTTTTAACTGGTTGTCTTTCACTGGAGTCTGAGTGACAGCAAGTCTCCTCTGGTCTCCAGGATTCTTCTAGGTAATATAGCTGATCTTAATCCTTGGTCGCTTTGTATACAACAATTTTTGTAAGTAATTTCCGTTTAATGGGCATACTGGTTTTATTTTGCAGTTACAGGAAAGTTTTTTGGTGTTTTTTATTGCTGCTTTTTTTTATAATTTGCATTATGCTTTGAGTGCATCTGTAGCTAAGTTTTAGTATATTTCAGCCGAATATTTTATGCAGTTTGATGCAGGGAAGTGTTTGTTTATAAATTTTATAAATATTTTCCCTACGTCTCTTTTATATTGTTATTGTGTGGTGGGTCGAACCAAATAACACACATACACACACACATATATATATTCCTGGCTTTCACCCAGGCGGCCCGGGTTCGATTCCTGCTGTGGGAACGTAGTTTTGTAACGGACATTGGTTAGAGTGTTCGCCAATGACCCGGAAGACCTGGGTTCAATCCCAGGTCGAGTCATACCAAAGACTCAAAAAATGGTACTTGATGCTATCTTGCTTAGCACTCAGTATTATAAGGTAAGGATCAAGGGTAAAGTGGAGCAATCCAGGGAGAGGAATAGCGCCCTAACCTACACCTTGGTGTAGTAGCTATCGAAAAGGGAGCCTTCGGGCCACCCTCGACTAAAGGGAGACAACTTTACTTTTATATTAATATAAGTATCTGATTTTAGTATTCAATATATAGACAGCGTAAAGCAGAAATCAAAATCACATTCAGCAATCAGTAGAATTTCATACCTACAAGTAGGACGGGAGAACAGTTCACAGAAAGTAGGGACTATAATACAAAACAGTAGTTCAGTTACAAAGTATCCAAAATAGTTTAGGAGGTGTCCTCCTGTTGTAATGGTTAAAGCGATGGACTACGGAATCGTAGTAAGCGAGTTCGAACTCCAGTCGTGCCATTACGTTCACTTTTGGGCAAATACCCTTGGGAAAGGTATGAACCCCCTTATCCTCCCAGCTATGGGTTAAATAGTATCACTACTGTAATTGGGGGGTATCCTCCTGGTGTAATGGTTAAAGCGATGGACTACGGAATCGTAGTACGCGAGTTCGTACTCCAGTCGCGCTATTACGTTCACTTTTGGGCAAATAGCCTTGGGAAAGGTATGAACCCCCTTATCCTCCCAGCTATGGGTTAAATAGTATCACTACAGTTATTGGGGGGTGTCCTCCTGGTGTAATGGTTAAAGCGATGGACTACGGAATCGTAGTAAGCGAGTTCGAACTCCAGTCGTGCTATTACGTTCACTTTTGGGCAAATACCCTAGGGAAAGGTATGAACCCCCTTATCCTCCCAGCTATGGGTTAAATAGTACCACCACTGTTCTTCTAGGAGAATGGCTTTGGCATTAAATAACCTACAAAAGTTGATATGCCATTAAACAAAGAAACCAAACCAAACCTTGATATGTCACAATCACTTTCCGATTAATACCCTTGGGAAAGGTATGAACCCCCGTATCCTCCCAGCTATGGGTTAAATAGTACCACCACTGTTCTTCTAGGAGAATGGCTTTGGCATTAAATATCCTACAAATGTTGATATGCCCTTAAACAAACCAAACCAAACCAAACCAAAATAATTTATGGAATAATAATCTTAATGAAGATTGCCAGAGAAAATTCTTTCTGGCTTGTAATTTACAGAAAAGTTTAACGCACACACACACACACACACACACACACACACACATATATATATGGTTGTGTGTGTGTATATATATTTATATATCACTTTTCGCAAAAATTATGAACTAAGCAACCTCGATAAGGCTTGTTGCCTATACTTAAGGGTGTCTTTTCGTATTATCTGTTATTTGTTTATTTACTGCTAAATAAAAACTAAAATGAACATCCTTCTAAGTGTGTTAATTTCATTCTTGTTGCCTAGAGTAGTATAAACCTTGATAAGGGTTGTTGCACATATTTGAGAATTGCTTTTTGTACTAATGAGAATAAGAAAAGATTTGTTTCAAAATTGGGCAATGATATGCAAAATTCCAGGAAATTATCAGGAAGAAGAAATAAATAAATTTTTTAGTGTTATCTGTTTAGAATGAATTCAACAGTTCCAAAATAGATTTCACCTATTGGCCTCATGAAAAGCATCTTTTAATGAATGTTTTATGAAGCCAGATTGTTCAGCTATTCAAGAAAATGCTTGTGTCATATTTATTACTAGTTTATTTACTGCTAAATGTAAAACCTCAGCGAATATCCTCTAATTATGCTAGTTCAATATATATCTTTTTGTTGGTGTAGTGAATATATATATATATATATATATATAGTTAAAAACGGATAAAGAATAAATATTGTGACTCAATATACCTTTTTAGTGTTAGTACGTAGGATTAGATCAGTGGTTCCCAACCGATTGTTGGCCATGCCCCACGTTGAAATTTCTTAAATTTTCATGCCCTCTTGTAATATTTAATTCTTACATATTCAAAATTTTACAGCAATTCATATGAAGGAAACTTAAGAGACCATCAACTTGGTCTCTAAACAAGCTCCACTTGTGGAGCATATTAGGAATTACTGGCTTAGATGTCTATGTATGCATGTGTGTGCGTACATACGAGTATCTTTGTTAGTTGACCATAGGTGTAGATGTGTTGTTATATATATATATATATATAGGTATTATTCGGTCCAGTTAAACAGGAGTTGGGAGTAATTCCATCTGGACAAAAAAACATTCAACAGTGAACATTTAAATTTTCCTGGTAAAGAGCTCAATGTAACAGACATTACAGAGCAATAATTTCTTTAAGAAAAAACAAAAACCGGTCACATTAGGATTATAAATTTATTTCCATCCTGTTATGGGTTTTTGATATAAATCAAAAACACAAAAAAAAAGTTAACAGGATTTCTTCAGATCTTATGGATAAAATTTTATCCATAAGATCTGAAGAAGATAAAATTTTATCCATAAGATCTGAAGAAGACCTGTAAATTTTTTTTTTGTGTTTTTGATTTATATCAAAAACCCATGACAGGATGGAAATGAATTTATAATCCTAATGTGACCGTTTTTTGTTTTTTCTTAAAGAAGGTATATATATATATATATATATATATATATATATATGTGTGTGTGTGTGTGTGTGTGAGACGGTGTTAACGTATATATATATTCATGTAGGGCCCTAGGTGTATGTATGCAGTAAGTGAAAAGATGAGGAAAGAAGAAGTAGTTACCGCAGACCCCAGCTTGTTGGTCAACTCATAAGTTTGGACGAAGCGACCTCACGAATTTGAATAATCATGAGGCTGTCCTCAGGGAGGGGAACAAAAAAAAACATGAACAAGAAATAATCAGTCTCTTGTTTCTCAAGTGGTGCGGAGTGATCCTGAAAATACTAGAAAATTTGATACTCCTGGAAGACTATAAAACCCAGTTCTGTTCCCTGACCAGAAATCCCAAGCCACTGGCGCAAACACGAAACAGAGAAGTGAGTGAGTAGGTAATTACCAAAGAGCCTTGTTAGACGCAGAAGATGGAACAGTTGTTGCAGAGAAGGCAGAGTGGTTACCTAGAGTTCATACCACATGCCAGGGAGAAGGGGAAACGGAGCTAGAAAAAATTATTCAAGTGATACAACCACCTCGTCCGTAAGCGGGTCCTGTCCGTCAAATTTTGTGTTTTCTTGTTTTTTTCTTTGTCTTTGTGACATCACCATCCTCTGGTTTCGAGCACAGTGATAGGCATCTTTATAGTGCAAATTAAATATACTGGCTTAACTGGTGACAGAGTGCCTTGGATGAACTTAGCAGATTCAATGCGGTCGCAAGATAACATCAACATAGTGGTTTCACTGGAAAGAGAAAAATAAAAGATCATAACGAAAATGTAATTTATTGTCTGTGGATAGAATGAGAGATATTTCCGTTTGCAGATAAGATCAACAAATCACCGGGAAAAAAACAGAAGTATGTAAGTTCCGATAGCCAACCATGAACAGAAAATACGTGGAACTTGAAAGACAATATAAGGTCTGTAATTTTAGACTGAAGGAGAGATTCCGCTGGTTGCTCAAGCGAAAAGGAGATATCCGCTTGTCTCTCAAACGAAGGGGGAGATCCGCTAGCCTCCCAAGAAAACCTGTCAGCTTCCCCTGTGTGTTCCCTGGCCGCCACAGAAGAAAGATATGTGCGAACTCTCTCTGACTGTATTCCTACTTCACTCAAACGTCGCCGTCGAAGAATAAGAATATAAATTATATTTTTATAAATCTACAAGTCCTTCGTTGTTTGTCTAGCGTTATGATATGCGACACAGTAGCGTGGGATCTTGGCATATGCAGCATTGCAACTAACTGCACAAAGTATGCATGACGCACAGGCAGTAGAGAGGCGGTTACGTTTCAGTATGAATTAATAAAAGTTTTTTCCTTGTTTGTAAACAAGGGAATACAAATCAAGATCAAATGAGAATAGAAATCGTTAGAATGATTCGGAGTTTCGAGAAATTTCGGATGTTTCCATCTATCTTCAAGAATTTATATTTGTTGAATCTAGACAATTGCCCAGTCGGTTGGGGCTGTAGAATACACTGACTGCACCTCTGCAGAGGGGTAAGCCCCCCCCGCCAACGAGTGTCCTGGATATGAGACTAAGCAATCTGATGGTGAGGTTCAAGCAATTCTGGGGCCTTGGAGAATACGGAGTACCCTTCATTGCCATTGCTCCCAGGTCCACTCTGGCCCGGCGTGGTAGCACCTGGTAGGGCCCTATCTATGGGTTAAATAGAACTAACGGCATACTTATGCTAAACTGAATATCTTGAAATAGAAATGTTTTTGACAATAGAACCGTACTTGCATTTTGAACTGCGTGCTTGTGCTAAACTGAATTATTTCAAAAAGAACTTTTTTTTTTACACTGAAACTGTACTTACACTAAACTGAATAGCTTTACTTAGAACTATTTTGACATTTAACTGTGCGTAAACAAAATCTGTACTTTTACTAAACTGAATTAGCTGAATTAGAATTGCTTGACTAAACTGAATAGCTCGAAATAGAAATGCTTTTTACAATTAAACTGTACTTACATTTAAACTGCGTGCTTATGCTAAACTGAATTGTTTTAAATTGAACTATTTTTGACATTGAAACTGTACTTATATTAAACTGAATTGTGATATATAACTGCTTGAATAGTTTGAAATAGAAATGTTTTTGACAATTAAACTGTGTACTTATGCTAAACTGAATTGTTTTAAATAGAACTGATTATTTACATAAAAATGGATTTGGCGTTAAATAACCTACAAGGGTTGATATACCATAAAACCCAACAAACCAAACCAAACCGAATCTAGACAAGCTTCATTTTGATTGTTTCGAACCATTTAAAAAAAGGTGTTAGCTGCGTTTTATTTGTTTTTAAACAGAAATGGCATTGGGCATTGACAAATTGGTTGTTTATTGACCTTTGCTTAGTTATGGCACAAGACCTGGTATATGAGGCACTCGGTGAGATTCGAACACACTAATTCGGGTTTGCCAGTTTGCTGACGCAATGCAACTGTCATGATTCAAACAAAGATGACGTTGGCCTGTAAGACACCGTATGATATCACGTTGCAGTTTTATAAAATATTATCGTCTGATGGTGGGTTGGTTGATGCTGGATAGCATACTAACAATTTGGGGTTATTTAATGACAAATTCTCCTATCCACATGTCAGCGAACAAGGCAGAATGTTTTTGAATATCTTCTATCGAATAATTTAAAAATTCGTAAAGAAAGCCCTAACAGTAGTTTAGAAGAAAAGCCTAGAATGCTACCACAGCCCCCCCCCCCCTCAGAAAGGGAAAAAGGAAAAAAAAGAAAAAAAAAAAAAAAACCCAACAAAAACGAATTCTCCCCTCCACCCCAGTAGACCGCCACCCCCAAAGCTACCTAAAATATCAGTAGTAAATAAAAGTCCAAACGAAGAAGAGCTTTTGAACTCAGGAGCCGAGTGGAAGAAATGTCAATATTGGTCAGTATGTCTTTAATTCCAATTTAAAATGCTGAATTTTACAAAATGTTATGCTGTATTTTGTTTGTGAAATAATGCTTAAACTATGCGTTTTAAATGTAAAGGCACGCTTACTCTACTATAAAGCCAATTTGATATTAAGCCTATCCACATGTCAGCGAACAAGGCAGAATGTTTTTGAATATCTTCTATCGAATAATTTAAAAATTCGTAAAGAAAGCCCTAACAGTAGTTTAGAAGAAAAGCCTAGAATGCTACCACAGCCCCCCCCCCTCAGAAAGGGAAAAAGGAAAAAAAAGAAAAAAAAAAACCCAACAAAAACGAATTCTCCCCTCCACCCCAGTAGACCGCCACCCCCAAAGCTACCTAAAATATCAGTAGTAAATAAAAGTCCAAACGAAGAAGAGCTTTTGAACTCAGGAGCCGAGTGGAAGAAATGTCAATATTGGTCAGTATGTCTTTAATTCCAATTTAAAATGCTGAATTTTACAAAATGTTATGCTGTATTTTGTTTGTGAAATAATGCTTAAACTATGCGTTTTAAATGTAAAGGCACGCTTACTCTACTATAAAGCCAATTTGATATTAAGCCTATCCACATGTCAGCGAACAAGGCAGAATGTTTTTGAATATCTTCTATCGAATAATTTAAAAATTCGTAAAAGTATAAGTCAGTACTAGTGAAAGTCTTAAGAAAGTACCTTAATGTTGGACTTTAACTAAGTTAAAACTTAAAACAAATTCCCCCACCCTTTTCTTTTTTTTTTTTTTTTTTTTTTTTTTTTTTTTTTTTTTAATGTACACATGGGAAGCAGCATGATGTACGTAAAGGTATTTGAATAAAACAATGGACGACCAAACTCAATACCCAAATGGGTCCTGGACGTGAGTCTGAAGACTTTTCGCTCAGGATCGACAGTTCGATCGGGGAACTACTGCTGCTCCTCTATAAGAGTGGCTTCTATAGAAGAGAATAAAACAGCCATCGAAAGATAACCATGACCCACACTCAAACCACTTACACAAACCGCATCGCTCTTCGCGCGGGTAAAAAAGGGGCGCGTCCTGCTGAGGTTGGAGCCCTGGCCTCGGTGTTCGAAAAATCAGCTACAGAGCTCAAACAATCAAAACTACTAAAATGCAAGCAAACACTACAAATAGCCACATTTAACGTAAGAACCTTAAATAGAATAGGACAACTCCCAGAGCTAATCGCATCGGCCGAAGAACATAAAATAGACATAATATGCATACAAGAACACAGATACACACACACAGAAGATATCAAATATCACGAAACTAGCAATGGATGGTCGCTCGCCACTGTATCCGCATGGAAAAACTCTGTCAACGCCGCAGTGGGAGGGGTAGGATTGCTTATAGGACCTAGAGCACTAAAAACGCTTAATAGCATAGAGAAAATACAACCTAGAATGATGGTAGCTACATTTAACGGAAACCCCAGAGCAACAATCGTCTCATGCTACAGCCCCACCAATGTTAGTGAAGAAAATGAAATAGTCACCTTCTACGATGAGTTATCCTCATTAGTGCGTAGCATCCCGAAACACAACATGTTAGTCATTGGCGGAGACATGAATGCACAAATCGGGAAAAACGGAAACAACAAAAACAGCCTCCACAACACGTCAAATAGAAATGGGCAACATCTAACAGATTTCATGATAGAAAATAGATTAGCATGCCTCAATACAAACTACCAAAAAAGAGAGGGCAAACTATGGACATACACGTACGCAAACAATACTAAAGCTCAGATAGACTACGTCCTTATAAACAAGAAATGGAAGAATAGTGCATTGAATTGCGAGGCATACTCCTCTTTTGAGGGTGTGTCCACCGATCACCGAATAGTCACGGCGAAAATACGGTTAAGCCTACGAAAAAACGACAAACGAACAGCGACCACCAAACACTATGACTGGGCCCTATTAAACAACAAAGATGTAAGAGATAAATACGTATTAGAATTAAGAAACAGATTCGAAACACTACAAGAAAAGACGGAAAAAAGTACACCAAACGACGAATACGAAAATTTCGTCAATGCACACCTCGAGGCAGCAGCAAAATACATTCCAACAAAAATTAAAACTAAATATAGAGTCCCATGGGAAACTTTAGCGGTGAGAGAAAAACGTGCACTAGTGAAAACAGCCTCCAAAAACTATCGAAAAAACCCAACAAACACAAATGCCTTAAAACTAAAAACGGCACAATATCAATTAACAGGCATATATATAAAGGAACAGACAGAATACATTCAAAATCAGATAGATAAGATTAGAGACTCGGTGGAAGATAGACAATCTAGAATTGCCTGGCAAACAATAAACGAAGTGAGCAGAAGAAAGAACATGGCCAAAGCAAAACTTAAAGCAGCAAACCAACAAGAAAGAATAAAACTGTGGAAACAGCACTTCGAAAACTTACTTGGAAACCCACCAAAAATAACGCCTGAACCAATCACCAGAATAATTAGCAAACAATTAGACATTAAACTTGGACCGTTCACACAAGAAGAACTCGACTCGGTTCTCAGAAAAATTAAAAATAGAAAAGCTGCAGGACTGGACGAAATTCCCCCGGAAGTATGGAAGACCAGACAATTCGACGACATACTGCTCTGACACTGCAACGCAGTATACAATCAAAATCCGATAGATAGATGGACGAAGGGATGCATACTCCCCTTCCCTAAAAAGGGGGACCTCGGATTAGCCAAAAACTACCGAGGCATAACACTTACATCCATAGCTGCCAAAATCTACAATGCCCTACTACGAAACAGAATAGAACCCAAAATCGACAACATACTTAGAAAAAACCAAAATGGCTTCCGAAGAAATAGATCTACGACCTCACAAATATTAACCATCCGCAGAATCCTTGAAGGTGTACGGGCAAAGAACCTACAAGCGACATTAATATTTGTCGACTTTACCAAGGCTTTCGACTCCATTCACAGAGGAAAGATGGAACAAATCCTACTAGCGTACGGCATACCTAAAGAAACCGTAGCGGCAATAACGATTCTCTATAGAAACACTAAAGTAAAAGTACGATCACCAGATGGAGACACAGAATACTTCGACATAGTAGCAGGAGTACTACAAGGAGACACGCTGGCTCCGTATCTCTTTATCATTTGTCTAGACTACGTACTTAGAACATCGATTGACAAAATCAAAGAGAATGGCTTCGAACTGACGAAGAAAAGAAGCAGAAGATACCCCGCAACAACAATTACCGACGCCGACTACGCCGATGACATAGCGATACTGGCAAATACACCTGACCAAGCCGAAACACTTCTGCATAGTTTGGAACGAACAGCAGCAAGCATAGGCCTCCATGTTAATGCACATAAAACGGAATATATGTGCTATAACCAAACGGGGGACATCTCCACTCTAGAAGGAACCCCTCTTAAACTAGTAGACAAATTCACGTACCTAGGAAGCAGCGTCGAATCAACCGAAAAGGACATCGAAACGAGGTTAACGAAAGCATGGACAGCTATCAATAGGCTATCGACTATATGGAAATCAGACCTAACCGATAAAATGAAACGCAGTTTCTTCCAGGCAGCGGTCACATCGATACTGCTATATGGATGCACTACATGGACGCTAACAAAACGGCTGGAGAAGAAACTAGATGGCAATTACACAAGAATGCTGCGTGCAATCCTCAACAAGTCCTGGCGGCAACACCCAACAAGACACCAACTGTATGGCCACCTGCCCCCTATCACGAAAACTATTCAAGTTAGACGAACCAGACATGCAGGACATTGCTGGAGAAGCAGAGATGAACTCATAAGAGATGTACTCTTATGGATCCCCACACACGGCCGCGCAAAAGCAGGACGACCAGCACGAACGTACATTCAGCAGCTATGTGAGGATACAGGTTGTTGTCCTGAAGACCTACCTAGGGCGATGAACGATAGGGAGGAGTGGCGAAAGAGGGTCAGGGATATCCGTGCTGCCAGCACGATATGATGATGATGATGATGATGATATATGGTGTAATGGTTATCATCGTTTGAAATGGACACGGTCACACGATTTCAAATCCTGGACGAGATTGATTGCATTTCACATAGCACTAATACCCTTGAGAAAGGTATGAATCCAATCATTCTCCCTCCAGCTATGGGTAAATAGTAGGACAGACTGAGTTCTTCAGCTCTGGTTAGGCAACTAGTCTAGGAGAAGGAAAACTCGGAATTCAAACCTGTTAAACTCCGCTTAGAAACTGACCTTGTGTCATATCCTGCCCGAGCGGAGGGGTTGGTAAATATATATATATATATATATATATATATATATCATGATTTGTACATATATATGTTATATATACATGTGGTGATTTGTAAGCAAATTGTTCGTTGGCAAATTCTTTAAAAAAACTCGTTAGATCATATTTGCTTGCGCACAGTTAAATAGTTTCAGGTATTCTGATCTAAAATTGATGATTATATTGTTTTAATAATTTATTTGCATACAGTTAGATAGTTACAGGCATTGCTATCTAACACTAATAAATTTATCAAATTGTGATGATTTGTTTGTACACAGTTAAATGGTTTCAAGTATTGCTACGTAACACTAATCATCATCATCATCATGTCGCGCTGGTAGCACGGATATCCCTGACACTCTCTCGCCACTCCTCCCTATCTTTCATCGCCCCAGGCAGGTCTTCAGGACAACATCCAGTATCCTCGCATAGCTGCTGAATGTATGTTCGTGCTGGCCGTCCTGCTTTTGCACGGCCATGTGTGGGGGTCCATAAGAGTACATCACTTATGAGTTCGTCCCTGCTTCTCCAGCAGTGTCCTGCATGTCTAGTTCGTCTAACTTGAATAGTTTTCGTGATAGGAGGCAGGTGGCCGTACAGTTGGTGTCTTGTGGGGTGTTGCCGCAGCATTCTTGTGTAATTGCCGTCTAGCTTCTTCTCGAGCCGTTTTGTTAGAGTCCATGTAGTGCAGCCATATAGCAGTATCGATGTGACCGCTGCCTGGAAGAAACTGCGTTTCATTTTATCGGTTAGGTCTGATTTCCATATAATCGATAGCCTATTGATAGCTGTCCATGCTTTCGTTAACCTCGTTTCGATGTCCTTTTCGGTTGATTCGACGCTGCTTCCTAGGTAAGTGAATTGGTCGACTAGTTTAAGGGGGGTTCCGTCTTGAGTGGAGATGTCCCCCTAAATCTATTTAATAGTAATTATTTGTTCGCACACTAATGGTTTTGAATATTGTGTTTATAAAGTATTCCTGTATGATTTCAAATAACATAATAGTAACAATAATCCTCAGTAAATGATTAAACATCTACCACTCCAGGTCAGAGTACATCTGAGAATAATGCTCAAGTAGAAGTTCTCCACATTTAGCAATGCCCCAAGACTTGACCTCACAATCAGATGAAATTCTGTGTCATGCCCAGGATTCTATACGAAAGAGTGAAATATATTTAGATTTTATACCAACCAGTCTTTTTTGACCAGCTGTTTTTAGGTAGGGGGTTAGGTCGGTATTGGACTTTTGGTCGTGGTTATTGGTCAGTCGGAACTGCTAGACGCGACTGCCGGGATAACCCTGCAGTCGTGTATCGCGGGCGAGACTGACCTATTCCTCGTGACCTTAGGGAATCGCCCTCAGGTTTTAACCTAGCTCGGTGGAGCTAAGTTTATCGCCTGGCACCTGAAGCGTCACTTTTTAGGGGAATGCCGACGAAGCCCGAGGCATTTTTCTGTCTGGGTGACTCTCCTCTGCCTGGACCCACCAAAACCTTGGCCTTGTGCCATGCTTACCAGTTTGGTGGAGCGAAAGAGAGAGAGAGAGAGAGAGAGTGATAAAAAGAGAGAGAGAGATTATGACGGACTGAAAGAGAGAATGTATATGTGTGAGAGAGAGAGAGAGAGAGAGAGAGAAAGAGGAAGAGAGAGAGATTATGACACACCAAAAGAGAGAATGTATATGTGTGTGTGAGAGAGAGGGAGAGAGGGAGAGAGTATTGTGCATAAATATCTGTAATGCCAAAGCACCTGTTTCTTTTACGCTCTCTCTCTCTCTCTCTCTATCTCACTCTCTCTCTCTCTTTTCTCTCTCTCTTTTCTCACTCACTCTCTCTTTTCTATCTCTCTTTTCTCTCTCTCTCTGTCACTCTCTCTCTCTTTTCTATCTCTCTTTTCTCTCTCTCTCACTCTCTCTCTCTTTTCTCTCTCTTTTCTCACTCTCTCTCTCTTTTCTCTCTCTCTCTTTTCTCTCTCTCTTTCTGTCTCTCTTCTCTCTCTCTTTTCTCTCTCTCTCTCTCACTCTCTCTCTTTTTTCTCTCTCTCACTCTCTTTTTTCTCTCTCTCACTCTCTCTTTTCTCTCTCTCTTTTCTCTCTCTCTCACTCTCTCTTTTCTCGCTCTCTTTTCTCTCTAGTCCCTTTGTTCGTGTTTCTTGTACTCCATTGTCAATTTAAAGAATACAACAATAGTGATATTATGTTGAGCCGCACAGCCGGGTTGATTGTTGACTGATCGGATTCAGTTCGATACAGACGACCTTCGTGACAGGGAAAATTCTTATTGAACAGTAATTTTTGATAGAAAGTAATAAACCCGATCACCATATAAAATCCCCCGTCTTCGTGACCCTCTTCTTGCAGGTACGAACCCCTACAATGATTGTTTGGTCGATAATATAATTTATCTGTGTAAATTGTCCTATAATGAAGCGAATTGACTTGGAGAGTACAAAAAATACAGAGGAAGGTCCCGTCGTGTAATGGCTATCGTCGTAGGAAATGACCACAGCGACTCGAGTTCAAATCCTGGACGAGGCTGATTGCATTTTCACAAAGCTCTAATACCCTTAGTTTTGGTTTTATGGTATATCAATCTTTGTAGGTTATTTCACGCCAAATCCATTTTTATACAAATAATCAATTCTATTTCAAACAATTCAGTTTAGCATGAGTACACAGTTTGTCAAAAACATTTCTATTTCGAGCTATTCGGTTTAGTCAAACAATTCTAATTCAAACAATTCAGTTTAGTGTAAGTACAGTTTCTATCTCAAAGATAGTTCTATTTCAAACAATCCAGTTTAGCAAAAGTACGCAGTTTAAATATGAAAACAATTCTATTTCAAGTAAATTAGTTTAGCATAAGCTCGTAGTTTAAATCTCAAAACAGTTCTATTTTAAACAATTCAGTTTAGCATAAATACGTAATTTAAATGCAAAAACACTAAACTCTCGAAACCACGGTTTAGTTCTATTTGACCCAGTGGTAGGACCCTTATCAGGTGCTACCACTCCGGGCCAGAGTGGACCTGTGAGCGATGGCAATAAAAGGGTATTCTGCATCCCCCAAAGCTCCAGCATTACTGGAACCTCACCATCAGATTGTTTAGTATCATATGCAGGACAGTCATTGGGCTGGGTCTTAGCCCTCTGCAGAGAAGCAGTCGCTCTATTCTACAGCCCAAGCCGAATGGGTAAAATATCCTTGTGAAAGGTGTGACGGCAAATAAAAATATTAAAGATCCCCGGATGAACAACCATTTAAAAGCGTATGGGAACTGGTGCATTTAAATATTGTTATCACCAAACGGGGAGTTTATTTTTCACACTTGTGAAGACGGGGTGCCTGGCATTTGATCCCTCGTAGAATAAGTTCCAGTAAAGATTCCCTTTTTGGGTGTAAAGAAACTGGCAGATTATGTTGGGGTTAATTTGGGGCTAGACTGACCGCCGCTGGCAAGGGGTTCCAAATTTCACGTTACACCCCCCCACCAGATCACTATCTCTTCCTACTCCTAGAATAATGGAAGATATAGGTCTCTAGGTTTAGATATAATAATATTAATTATAGTAGTCAACAATTTCGGTTTTCCGTATTATATTTTTGAAGGAAAAAATAGGAAAATTTAGGCGAGAATAACATGAGATAAACGAAGCTGAAAAAGGAGCATGAAATTTACAATTTGACAGGCAGACAACACAAAGAATAAATTTCAACACGTGGGGACATTAAAATACCACAAGGTTTTTACTACACGCGGACACACGTGTTTAACGTGTCAGCTATGTTATCGGTGGAGAGTACATAAATACAAATGTCTTTCTTTCTTTTCTTTTTCTTTTCTTTCTTCTTTCTTTAAATTGAGAGGGAGAGAGAATATGCAATTGCGGCCCCTTCGGAGAGTATTTTCTCTTTTACGGGGTGGCGGATTTATTTATATAGCTCTGGCTTGAAGGCATAGGTTCTACTTGTCCAAGATTCTGTCTGGTTCTTCACCGGGAGTTTGGCACGAGATTCGCCCCATCTGTTCACCGCGACATCTCTCTTCAAAACTTATTTTCTTATTCCCTATTTCCGCTTGACGAAAAAGGGTGCTATTTCCGCTTTAGGATTCTATCCAATCATTTAGCTTCTATCTTCTTCTCCCCCTGTCAGGCGATTCGTTAGGACTACTATATATCCATATACCCCATTTTTTTATCCATCCGGTCACAGAGTGCAAAGATCTGTTGGCTTCCATTCTGACCTGGATTTGTTACTTCGGCCGCGAGGAATTGACCTACATTACTATTCCTCTTTTTAGCGGTCAGCCTTTGGCGGCCTGCTAATTCAAACATGAAGGGGTAATAGTAATTCCTTATTTATAACCTCTCAGTGATAGACCATGTGACAAAGGTATAAAGCTTCTTATTCTTCTTTCAACTATGGGTAAACGGTAAGGCAGATTGAGTTCTTCAGCTTTGGTTGGCAGCCAATCTAGGAGAAGGAAAACTCTGAATCCAAACCTATTAAACGCCACACAAAAATTGACCCTGTGTCACATCCTGTCGGGGCGGAGGGGGTTGGTAAATACACAAAGAAAATACACATGACTGGGTAGGAAGAGTAATTTAAGGGAAATCGTCTACAATTTCGTCTATGGGTGTGTCTCCTAACCTTTCATGCTGTTAAGATCCTATGTCAATTTCATTCTTTGTTTTCTTATCTGTTAGCTTTGTTTCATCTCCTCTCTCTCTCTCTCAATATATATATATATATATATATACTTGGTGTGATGATCGAATAGGAAAGAAACTGACAGTCACCAAGTGCTGTTGACTGTACACTATCCTAATTTATATATATATATATATATACATATGTGTGTGTGTGTGTGTGTGTGTGTTGTTTGTATAGTATTGAATAAAGCGTACATCATATGTTCTGAAAAGGACCTTTTATCGATCACGTCTCGTCAGAGAACAGTGTGATTAGATGCGATCAACGAAGAGGAATATGAAAAGCCGATTAATAGTTAAGGGGAAAAAAATAGAAAATAGGAAAGAAAGAACCACGTAGGAGGTTTGGTTGGGTTGGGTTTTAAGGCATATCAACAATTATAGGTTATTTGATGCCAAATCCTATTTATACACACACACACACATATATATATATATATATATATATATATTTGTAAACAAATTTTGTAGATAACATTCTTAAATGAGCCTAAGCTCTTTTTTACAGACAGTGTGGTTTCAAGTATTGCTATACAACAGTCACAATTCATCATCAGTCATTTGTTTGTAGAAAGTTTGACCGATTTGGCCCACAGGAAAAACGCTATCAAGTGCTACAAGAGTGGACCTGGGAGCAATGGCGATGAAAGGTACTCCATATTCCCAAAATCTCTAAGGCTGAAGCCTCGACATTAGAGGATTTAATATCATATCCAGGACACTCGATCGGGGTTGGGGGTGTTTCACCCCTCTGCAAATATGCAATCGGTGTATTCAACAGCCTAAAAAGTTTAGTTATGATTTAAAAAAAAAAAATCCGCTTTAGTTTTACACGAAGTAAGGTCAACAGCTCTTTGTAAACAGAAAGATTTTTATAATCTTCTTTTATTTAAATCTTTTGAAGCTCTATTTAAAGCTATACTTACATTTTATTTGTATGTCATATACATATATATATATATATATATATATATATAGGATGTTTCATAATTCATTGTATGTAACTATATATATAAATAAAATTCATAATTCAATATATGTATATATATATATATATAGACCGTTAACGGATATATATATATATATATATATACATATACATATATATATATATCCGTTGACGGCCTATTTAAAGCTTTCCCAAGATTTTGTTCGTACCACAGAATATATATATATATATATATATATATATATACTTAAGATGTTTCATAAATTTTGAAACAAAGTAGCAACCTCTGAGATATTCCTTGTTAACTTTATTGTATTTCTATTTTCAGATGGTTTGATTTGGTTTTATGGCATATCAACCATTGTAGGTCATTTGATGCCAAATCCTCTTTATACATATATATTAAATATATATATAATTTGGTTTGGTCGGCTTTTATGGCATATAAACCTTTGTAGGTTATTTAATGCCAAATTCTTTTTATACATATATATTAAATATGTATGATTTGCTTAGATTGGGTTTTATGGCATATCATCCATTGTAGGTTATTTAATGCCAAATCCTTTTTATACATATATATTAAATATATATGATTTGGTTTGGTTAGGTTTTATGGCATATCAACCATTGCAGGTTATTTAATGCCAAATCCTCTTTATACATATATATTAAATATATAGGATTTGGTTTGGTTGACTTTTATGGTATATCAACGATTGTAGGTTATTTAATGCCAAATTCTCTTTATACATATATATTAAATATATATGATTTGCTTAGATTGGGTTTTATGGCATATTAAACATTGTAGGTTATTTAATGCCAAATCCTTTTTATACTTATATATTGAATATATATGATCTGGTTAGGTTGGGTTTTATGGCATATCAAGCACTGTAGATTATTTCATGCCAAATCCTTATATATATATATATATATATATATATATATATTGACTATATGATCTAAACATATTTCGTAGATAACATTTTAAACGAGCCTGAGATCATAACTTTTTAACACAGCTAAATGGTTTCTCTTATTTCTACCTTATAATTCTATTCACAATTAAGCACACAGTTAAATGTTTTCAGGTATTGCTATTTACCACTAACAACTCAATTCAATTAAACCTCCGTTATGTTTCAAATAATTCAGTTTAGGATGCTAATAAAGTTAAATGGTTCCAATTATTGCTACGTATCAGTAACAATTCAATCAAATATCAGTCATTTGTTTACACACAGTTAAACGATCAAACAGTTCTATTTCAAACAATATAGCACAATGATTTGTCTGAGATTCTTAGTGGGGAGTGTTTCCTTATTCCACAGATTATTTGATGAGTATCTTTATCTTTTTGTTTTTATTTAGCACAATGCTTTAAGATTGTCTGATATGATTTTGTTTGGTTTATGGCATATCAACTATAGTAGGTTATTTAATGCCAAATCTGGTTTATTCATATATATCAGATATACATGATTTGTAAACATAAGTCAACAAAGTAAAGTTCTTCCAAGTATTTCTATATATCACTAACAATTCAATTAAACATCAGTCATTTGTTCGCACAGTTAAATGATCAAACAGTTCTATTTCAAACAATTCAAATTAGCATAAGTCCTTTTTGGCCCTCAGTTTAAATGTCAAACAGTTCTATTTGACCCATTGCTAAAACCCTATCAGTGGCTACCACTCCGAGCCCGAGTGGACCTAGGAGGGATGGCAATGAAGAGTTACTCCACATTCCCCAAAACTCCAGCATTACTGGAACCTCACTATCAGATTGTTTAGTGTTGGGGAAGTCTTATCCCTCGGCAGAGATACAGTCGGTGTATTCTGAAGCCCCTCCTCAGCTGACTGGGCAATGTTTTAGTTGACTGTATTACTTACAATCATAATGTTTGAATGATGATGTTATTAGCATATTCAAATTATTCAAATGGAAATTATTATTATTCAGTCGTTGAAACTTTTTCGGATTTGTTAAATTTTGTTTTGAAAGTTTCACCTCGAGGTTAATACTTATAAACACAAACATCTGAAAGAAATCGGTAGACATTTTGAAGATAATGAGATGCTTTTAATTTGATCTTTAATCACAGTTAATTATCTTTAATTTCCCCAGTAAGATCATAAGAGTGGTATTTGCTTACCTTAGTATATTTTCCAGCCCTGATATATATATATATATATATATATATATATATATATATATATATATATATAATGTATGCGTGTCTTTAGGCTACAGATTTTCTTGCTAGCGTATCATATATATATATATATATATATATATATATATATATATATATATATATATATATTGTGTATGTGTGAATTTAGGCTACAGATTTTCTTGTTGGTGTATTACCCCCACCATATATATATATATATATATATATATATTGTGTGTATCTATGTGTGTATTTACGCTGCAGATTTTCTTGCTGGCGTATCACACACACACACACACACACACACACATACATATATATATATATATATATATATATATATATATATATATATATATATATTGTGTATGTGTGTATTTAGGCTACAGATTTTTTGGGGGGGAGTATTATATATATATATATATATATATATTGTGTGCATGTATGTGTGTATTTAGGCAGCAGATTTTCTTGTAAGAGTATTTTATTGAAGATGACAGACGAAATCTCATTCAGTTTAGTTCAGTTTGACTTCTTTGTTGAATGGTATATCAACCACCGTGGATTATTTAATGCCAATTTTTGTAGAAGAACAGTCATCATCATCATATTCATCATTATCATCAACTCGTTTATATTTCTCTCACTTTATTTCTCTCTCTCCCTCTTTCTCTCTCCATCCATCCCTATCATCGATCGCTCTCGGCAGGTCTTCCCAACTACATTCAGTGTCTGTTCAGAGATGATCTAAATAAGTTCTTGTTGGTCGGCCAACACTGGAACGTCCATGTGTATACGAAGAGCAATAGTAGTCCTCTTTATACCGATAGTTGGGGTTTCAAAGTTTTTCCGTGAACATATTAGTCTGAAAGTGAACATAATAGCACGACTAGATTTCGAACTCGTGTACTATGACGTCGCAGAACTACTCCCCCACGGGACTCCTCTTTTTTTCAGTTTAGTCACTGGTATACTTAAATGCATCTCACATTAGTGTATTGTTCCACAGATTTGACGATTCATAGCCATGTGATTCTGAACTAAGATTTTTACTCATTCAAATCTGCACCAACGAACTACCTTTACAAACATGACGACAACTGCTCTCTTTCAAAAAAAATTCTTAGACCACAGAAAAGATCTTGTAATCTATGGTGTGGTATTACCCACATCCTCCGCAATGACAAAATAAGGTACAGGTAATCGGCTTATAACATCTGAGATTTCGGACAACTACTAACCAGCTTTCAACTTCAGTTGCGACATTTAACTAGTCAACATGAAAAATTTAACTTGAAATCCTTGTCTGTCATCTGCAATACACACACACACACACACACACACACACACACACATATATATATATATATATAAATATATATATATATATTACATCAATAGATTCTATAGATATACTAAAACGGAATTATCCAAATTGATTACTCAATGTAAAGTTTATAATATATGTAGACATATAAATAAGATTATGCCGAGCAAAATATCGTTGAGAAACAAGAAAATCAATAAGTATATTCCATAATAATTTTTTTTACCGTCAGTTGGGATCGAACGAGTGAAATAAGTTATGTTTCATGTGGCGTGAACTGTCATCAGACTTAAAACTGAGATATGTGGCAAACAAATCGTTATTATAATCTGGCATATAGTCACGTGTTATCCTGGAAGTACACATGACAATGTTTATAAAAATACAGCATTAGAGCTGTCTAAATAGATGAGAATAAAGATGGAATTAGTCTGGTGGTAAATGGCACATGAGAAATTTGTCAATATGTCTGCACTTTTATATCAATATGTCCACAATTTTACATAAATGAATTATTAATTGTTCTGTCCATTGTTAGTGTTATGGGGACATATCCTACCATAGCCCAAAGATGGACTCGTCCAACCTAAACATATTCGTCGAGCTTAGCTCGCTCGGAGAAGACGACAACTCGTTTCTTACGAGACATATGACAAGCCGAGAACGGCTAGTACTTCCTTTGTATGACTTCCTTTTTCTGCTAATACAATAACGTTCACCTATCACCCGTTGTTTGAGTTTTTCTTCCACCGGTCTTATCTGAAGACCACAACAGTTTGTCCTGTTACCCAGTTGGTACCCAAACTAGAACCTAGATTCAAATTAAACTTGTATTATTGAATAGACATGGATATTTTTGGTCTCCATTGGCTAGCTCCAACTTGTCTTACAAGTCCTGGAAAAGGAACAGAGAAATTTAGTTTCTTTTCATATTTACCTTAAATGGCTGCTGTATCCTTTGCCAGTTTTGTTACCGAAGTAATGCCTCGAAGGGAATTTAGATTCAAATTATATTGCCTTGTATTGATATGGAAAATTTCTGGCTACATTGCTTTTCTCGTGATTATCCGACATGTGCAGGGAATAGCAGTAAAAGGACTGCTATATCCATTAACAGTCTTAAGAAGTTGCAAGAGATATCTGATGGAGGACAGTGAGACTGTTATAAAATATTTCCATGACAACGAATAGGGGAAAAAAAACATTGGGATATTGTCTTTGAGTAAAATAAATCTTTGGAGTTTTGCAATAAAGATGGATCAGCTTTTCCAGCCAAGAGAGCCAGACATTTTTTTTCTTTCTGTAAACAAAACAAAAAACTAAAGTTTATTATTAAAAGACATGAATCTCTTTATTTTTATTTTGTTATTTCGTCTGGATATATATATATATATATATATATATATATATATAAGCTTCTTTGTATGTCTTTGCAAAAACGATAATTTAAGAAGATTTCGATTCGGAAAATAAGATAAATGCTAGTAAAATTTATGAAACTTCATTGATTTATATCCTTCCTTTGAAAAAATACTGAAGATAGAGTATCAAAAAGGAGGTCAGATGAAGGAAAGGGCGAATAATGACGACCTTTGGATGGTTGTTTGATTGTTGTTGTTTTACTGCATATCAACCCTTGTGGGTTTTTTAAAGCCAAATCCTGTATATATATATATATATATATATATATATATATATATATATATATATATAATTTGTAAGCTAATGGTTTGTTGGTGACTTTATTTCTAAACGAGTTGATTTAATCATTTGTCTGCACACAGTTAAATAGTTTCAAGTATTTCTATGTAACACAAATAATTCTTTTTAATATTAATCATTTGCTTTCACGGTCAAATGTTACTATTCAACATAAATAAATATTTATTAAGTATTCTGATGTAATATGAATAATTGTCACACATCTGTATGTCTTCAATTAACTAATAATAATCCTTTGTGAATGACTGAACTGTTCTAATTGTCTCATAGAGATGATCTTAATAGGTATTCCCAATTAGGATCATAGTGGACCTGGGAGTAATGGCTATGAAGGGATACTCTGTGTTCCCTAACATTTCCAGAACCAGAGCCTCACCATCAGATGCAATTTAATGATATATGCTGGATATTCGTTACGAGGGGGCAGTCGGCTTATTCGACAGCCCCAGCCGATTAGGTTAGATGACTATAGAATGAAGATAATACGGAAAAGTCAAACATTTTACAATATTTTGGTAGCACGTGTTAGTTTGCAGCGCGTATATCAGGCGACCGAAGCAGTTCAAGACTTTGCTGATACCCATTGTGGTTGGTAGTGACCTGGTAGTTTGGACACTGGGACATTGTGCATTGCTTCATACTGTTCGGTTTTATGGCATATCAAGTATTGTAGGTTATTTAATGCCAAATCCTGTATATACATATCAAATATATATGATTTGGTATGGTTGGGCTTTATATACATATCAACCATTGTAGGTTATCTAATAGCAAATCCTTAATATATATATATATATATATATATATATATATATATATATATATATATATATCAAATATATGGGATTTGGTCTGGTTGGGTTTTATGGCATATTAACCGTTGAGGTTATATAATGCCAAATCCTGTTTATACACCCATGTTGCCTTCAATAAGTTTCCAGATTTTTTTTGTACAGGCATTTAAAGTTGTCGTAGACTCTTGAAAATTCATTGTTATTGCTATACATCTTATGAGATGACAGGCAAATTTTTATGATTTCAGGTTCAAATGAACAGTTACAGCAGTAATCGGAATACACTCTACTAAAGTCTGATTGTCACAGCCGGTGAATTTCAAAAATGCAATCTGGACGTGAGGACATTTTAGAAGAACAATATTCAATAAAAATCTGTTTTAAACTTGGAAAAAATGCCATTGAAATGTATGGAATGCTTCAGACTGCTTCTGGAGCATCTTGCATGAATCGAGTATCAGTTTTTGAGTGGCATAAGAGATTCAAGGAAGGCAGGGAGTCTATGAGGGATGATGAGAGGTGTGAGAGGAGTAAGAAAGTCAATATACCAGAGTTAATTGGCCAAAGGGTGAGGGTTAGGCTTAAGGTTACTATGTTAAAGTTTTAAGGGAGTTCAGGTCGAGATTCCGTCTGAAGAGGCCAGCACTCTTCAAATCGGCCCAGTGACATTTCCACGAGGACAATGCACCAGTCCACAACTCCATTCTTGTCACAGACTATTTGACCAAGATGGGCATCAAGACACTTCCTCAGCTTCCCAATAGTCCAGACCTTGCTCCCTGTGACTTTTGCTTATTCCCTAAGCTCAGAGGCTGTCGTTATGAGACAATTGAGGAAATGAAAGAGGCTCTGAAAAAGGTCATTGACACGCTTACACAAGAGGACTTCCATGGGGCCTTTCAGAAGTTGTTGGAACGGTACCACAAGTGCATTGCAGCTAGAGGAGATTACTTCGAAGTAGACTAGAGTTTCATGTGTGTACTATCAATAAAAGTGCCCATATGAAAAAAGTCTGGAAACTTATTTAATGATCCTCGTATATATTAAATATATAGGGTTTGGTTTGGTTTGGTTTTATGGCATATCAATCATTGTAGGTTATTTATTGACACATATATTAATTTCATGGTTTCCAAACCAATTCTGCTGATAACATTTTAAAATGAGCCTAAACTCACTTTTATTAGCATACAGTTAAATGGTTTCACTTATTTCTATCAAATACAAATAATTCTATTTACTAATAACCGTTTAGTCACACACAGTTAAATATTTCAATGTATTAGTATTTAGCACTAACAATTAAATCAAACATCAGTCACTTGCTCACACACAGTTTATTTATCAAACAGTTCTATTTCAAACAATTCAGTTTACTATGTCAACAAAGTTAAATGGTTTCAAGTTTTGCTATTTAACTGTAACAATTCAATTAAACACCAGTCTTTTGTTTACACACAGTTAAATGATCAAACAGTTCTATTTCAAACAATTCTATTTAGCATCAGTCATTTGTTTGCACTCAATTTAAATGTCAAACAGTTCTATTTGACCCATAAATAGGACCCTATCAGGTGCTACCACTCATGGCTAGAGTGGACCTAGGAGTGGTGGCAATGAGGGGTACTCCCCATTCCCCAAAGCTCCAGCATTACTGGAGCCCCACCATTGGATGGTTTGATGTCATATCCATGGCACTTGTTGGGGGAGGGTCTTACCCCTCTGCAGAGATGCAGTCAGTGTATTCTGCAGTCCCAGTGGACTGAGCTAGCGTCACTCAGTGTGTAATTGGAAAATCCCACAGGTGAACCTGTAATGTATTCTGATTCAGGAACGTATGAGTTACGAGTTTGAACTGGGCCATAGCCCTACGGAAGCAACCAAAAACATTTGTTGTACCAAAAGTGAGGATAAAAGCGTTGATTCCGAGGCCGTGCTCTAAGAGGCAAATCTGGTGAGTAGCACTCGAAGATTATTGAGTGAGATCGGCAAAAGAAATTAATAGGGATAAAAATTTCAATATAAGGAAAGTTTAAGGAGTAATTAAATTGGATATGAAGTGAGTGACACTAAAGCCAAATTTAGTATTTAACTCGGTGATGTTTTTAGGGGGCTTTAGTGTGCCATTAAACGGTGAGTTTAAACAGTAAGTTCCGCAGCTTTCTAGTTCGGATACTGATTCGAAAAGATAACACAGACAATAAAGTTTTTAAAAAGGAATTTTATACAAAAGAAACGGGAAAGAAAAGGGACAGAAAAGAAAAAGTGTTGCAAATTTTAGTGCAATTTGCGGGAAACTTATCTGAGAGAGTGTCCGGGAAACAAAGTTCTTTGAATTTGAGTATTTTCTATTTCTTTTTTTGGTTTATCGAAAAGTTTCAGAGTTAATTAAATTTCGAGTCTTCTTTAAGGTTCTTTTCCGCAGAATTCTCAGTTGAATTTTCTTTCAGTTCAATTTTCTTTTAGTTCAATTTTCTTGGTAGAACTTCAGTAAGCGACTTTTATCTATTTTTACTTTTACTTCTTGGGGAGCTTCATTCATGAAACTATTGATGAAACCAATCTGCTGGCTTAAGTTTTCGTGCCTTCATTTCGGGTCCCTGAATTCAAACTGATGGTCTGAATAGTAATTCAAAAAGAGAAAGTCACTTTTTGGTACCGCACTGTCTGGAATTATTTCTCCCTTCTCCACTGCGGCCAAATCAAGTGCCGCACGTGGTCAGCTTGATTTTTTTCTTAGAAATAAATCTTTATAAGGCATCTTACTGCCCAGTGATTTTTGTGACCTTTGTGACCTTGGTAAAAGCACCCAACGTCTACCAAAATATTGCTAAACATTTGAATCACTCTCGCAAGAAGAATGGTTTTACACTTATGTAGTCGCTGGGTATCTCACTCGCCCCCACCCGTGTTATTCAAAGACTGTGTTTATTCAATGACCTTATACAAAATTATCCATTTACTTTGAATGTACCCTAAGTCGCTCTATCCTCTTTAAAAGAAAAAATATAAGACAATAAATAATGAAACAAAATTATAAAAAATAAAACAAGAAAATATAAAATAAAAAAAGGAAGCAAAAATATAAAGTAAAAAATATGAAAGGAAAAATATAAATCCAAAAAATGTAAAATAAAAACAAAATATAAACAAAAATATGAAAAAAAGAAAAGAAAATATAAAACGAAAAATATAAAACAGAAAATGGAAAATGGAAAATATCAGCCAAAAATAAGAAAAAGATATTTAAGAAATATAAAACAAGAAAAAACAAAAAATAAAACAAGAAAATCTAAAACAAAAAATCTAAAACAAAAATAAAACAAAAAATATGAAACGAAAAATAAAAAAACATAAAATAAGATAGTTATGATGCTTTGGTTTGATTAAATGAATTTTAACGGCATGCCAACTCGTTAGAAGTTATTTAATGCCTAGAAGTTAGGGAAAAAACTATGTTATACGTTTACAATTATAGTTTTGTAGTTTTTCACTATAGGTTAGTATCATATAGGAATAAAGTGAGACACTGGCGATTGAACACCGATTGCCAGCAGAGAAAAGTGGTGGGCCTCCAAAGGTACCGAGCTGTTAGGATGTGACATTAGTCAGTGGATATTAGTCGAATGACAATCAGTGGGATGGGCTTCAGCGAGTAAGACTTTACAGTAATATCTTGGCCGGCAGTGTACGGATAGTAACTATCTTTGATTTTGTCTTATTTTCTGTTAATGTGTTATTTCGGTTGAATGAAATACTTATGCTTTTGTTAAGTTGTTTGTCAATTATTTCCTTTTCTTTTTATGCACATGTGAATTTTACAAAAGTGGCGACGAAGTACTCGCAGAAACTTATCCGAGGAAACTACAAAAGCTAGCATCGTCGGGGATTGTGTTACAGGATTACTTTCTGTGGTATTGATCAGGCTTACGTTTATACTTCTTAGTTTAATTAAAAAAAAAAAAAACAGAATTTCATTTATGTTGATATTTTCAAAAAGGTCTTTCATATTATTTGCATTGAAAAGACATTTTCTGATGTGAGTGAAAGCTTTACATTCCAAACAAAAGTGTTTAACACTGCAGAATTTTTGACATGGGATTCATTGAGGTTGTTGTTCTTTGTTTGAATATAAAAGAGTGTGTAAGTCTTGTGTGACAAATCCGGAATCGAGATATAGTGATTTGTTCTTTTTTGGATTTTCTGAATGTTGGTCTCCCAATGTATGTTTGATTAAGAAGAGTTATATTGAGAAACTTGTTATTTTTTGCGTTTTTTTTTTGGCATTTTCTTTGAAGAAATCTATTTATTTCAGATTTCAAATCAGAATATGAAATCTTGGGATGATTTTGCTGCTCTTTCATTTCTTCCAATGTGGCTGGATATTCAATCTATAACAATCTCTTTAGATTTGGATTAAGAGGCTTATCAACTCAGTTTTTGTTACTTTTTTGTGATATTAACAACATTTTGCGGTATTATTATTTTTACAGATATCAAGCTATTTTAAAAATTTTTTGGTTACATCAAGTTTTCTTTTTTAATTTTTAGTGACATCAAGTTTTTTTAAAAAATATTTTGTTTAAATTTTTTGTTGTTGCAATTTAAAAATTTTTTTTACAGATATCAAGTTTTTTAAAATTTTTTAGTGATTTTATTTTACATTTAAAAAAAAAAATTTTTTGTAATATCAAGTTTTAAAAAAAATTTTTTTGGAATATCAAGTTTTTTAAAAAAAATCTTTCAAGTTTTTAAAAAGGTTTGTGATATCAAGTTTTTAAAAAAAATTTTTGTGATATCAAGTTTTTTAAAATTTTTAGTGATAGCAAGTTTTTTAAAATTTTTTGATGTTATCAAGATTTTAAACATTTTTTGTGATATCAAGTTTTTTTTTTAAATTTTTAGTGGTATCAAGTTAATTTAAAAAACTTTTTGTGATATCAATGTTAAAAAAAAAATTTGTGATATCAAGTTTTTAAAAAAATTTTTGTAATATGAATTTTAATAAAATTTTTAGTGATTGCAAGTTTTTAAAAAATTTTTGTGATATGAAGTTTTTTTTTTAATTTTTTAGTGATATCAAGTTTTTTTTTTTATTTTAAGGATATCAATTTTTTAAAAAAAGTTTTTATGATATAAAGTATTTTTATTGTTATTGATATTGTTTGTGATATTTGTTTTTAGTGATGAAAATTTTGATCATTTTTTAGTGATGTTGAAAATATTATTTGCATAAATGCAATAATAAAGATAAAAATAAATACAGTAAAATATGCAATAATAAATGCAATATTAAACACAATAATGAGTAAAAAAAACATGCAATATATGCAATGATAAAAACAATAAAATGTGTGATAATAAATGCAATATTATATACAATAACAAATACTATAATAAATACAATATTAAATATAATAATAATACGATAATAGATACAATAATAAATATAATATTAGGTACAATATTGATAAATGACAAATACAATAAAAATGCAATAAAAATACAATAATAAATACGGTAATAAATACAATATTAAATATAATTTTAAATACAATATTAAATACAATAATAAATACGATAATGAATGCAATATTAAATACAATAATAAATACAATATCAAATACAATAAATACAATATCAAATACAATAATAAATACAACATTAAATACAATATTAAATACAACATTAAACACGATAAGAAATACAATATTAAATACAATAATAAATACAAAAATAAATATAAAAATAAATGTTATGATAAATAAAAAAAATGAATACAATGATAAATATAATAATAAATATAATACTTGTGATAGAGTGATAGAAATTTTCCTCCTGGTCACCGGGCTAAGAATATGTTGACTGTATTCATTTTAGGGGTTAAGAGTCCCCCAGAAGAGTTGACATGCCGTTTAAATCAATCCATCAATCTATTTTAGCGGAGTAGAGCTGGTTTGAATTTAGAGTTTTTCTTCTCCTACACTGGTTGTTAAAGAACACAGTTTTCTTTACTAGATACCCATAGCTTGAGGGTGGAGATAAGACAGATTCATGCGAAGAGCATTAGCACGAAGTGAAAGGCAAACAACCTCGTGCAGGATCTGAACTCGGATCCCCGATTCCATTTCTTAAGGCGATAATCATTACGCTACTGCAACATTTGTGATTTTTGTTGGACACCCTGCATTTCTATCTCTTTACTAGAGTTTCCATTACTGTCCTTGGCATTTTTACCACCGAGCTGTTTTTTTGAAGCCATTTCTCACAGAGAAGAGCAACACAAAAATGGATGAAGAAAAGACGAAAACACTTGATATATCAAAATATAATCTCTTCTTTTCTTGTTTATTATTATCCTATTTACCAACCCCTCCGCTCGGGCAGGATATGACACAAGGTCGATTTTTAAGCAGAGTTTAACAGGTTTGAATTCAGAGTTTTCCTTCTCCTAGACTAGTTGCCTCACCAAGGCTGAAGAACCTAGTCTGTCCTACTATTTACCCATACCTGGAGGGAGAATAATTGGATTCATACTTTTCCCAAGGGTATTAGTGCTATGTGAAAATGCAATCAGTCTTGTCCAGGATTTGAACTCGTGTCGCCGTGTTCATTTCCTACGACGATAACAATTACACCACGGGCACCTTGTTTATTATTATGAAAGGTACGAACTTAGTTGCGTGAGGGGAGAGTTGAGACAGACAGGGAACCGCTAAGATTTACATTAGGTTGAGGTACTATATCTTCAGAGAGCCTTACTTCTTCGCTTTGCTTCCACAAGGCTGGCACATCATAACCGCTTTTGTCTTCATTCTCTACTCATTTCAACTACCATTACTGAAGATCGTATCCAATTCGACTTAGCGAACCTGTTTCTCCACATTTCTTTGAACTATCTCAAGCGTTTAATCATCTTCACTTCTATCTGTTTCTCGACGGCGGGGCCTTCACTAGGCCCCCTATATCCTCTTTCAGTTCATACTAATGTTCGACCTAGCGAGTCTTGTATACTTTTCTTTAACTCTTAATTATGGTCCGGCTGGCCCGCGGCCAGTGTCCAGAAAGCGTGACGTCTAGTCTCTCTTCTGACGGCTTCTTTCTTCTTTGCTCTTCCCGAAGTCGAAATCTTCGGTCATTATATAATTTTCAGGACTACCACACACCACGTGTAGACTCTTTCTTCCGGTATGCCACCCATGCATTTCACGTGGCATTTCCACTGTCTTTTGTTTACCTTAAGACACAGTTGCATCCTGTTTTGATATCCACGTAACTTACGCGGCCTGTCAAAGGGTAAAAGTTCTTACAAAAATTGCACAATTAGTGAATGACACAAATACATCGTGAGCAGTGAGAAAGTTTGGAACTGTTATGAAGAAGTTTAAGTTTTATCAATCCTGGACGACACCAATTACATTTCACATCGCACTAATACCCTTGCGAAAGGTATGAATCCAATTATTCTCCCTCCAGCTTTGGCTAAAATAGTAGGACAGACTAGGTCCTTCAGCCTTGGTGAGGCAACTAGTCTAGGAGAAGGAAAACTCTGAATTGAAACCTGTTAAACTCCGCTTAGAAATTGACCGTGTGTCATATCCTGCCCGAGCGGAGGGGTTGGGTAAATACGATCAAGACACGTCAGTGCTGATACTCCACTATCTTTGATCAGCATTTTTGGGTGAAACACAGAACCGTGAAAGTTCAACACCCTCCATACGTGCTAGCCCAAGCCCATTTATATTTTTTGGTTTCTTAAACTGAAATTTTCAGAAGTGCTTAGAACAATGAAAAACTGGTGGGAGTAAGTGCGTTTAATACCAAGGTGACTTCTTTGAAAGAAACGTTTTAATCAATGCTTATTTATGTCTTGGTAGGTACAGGTTCAGTCTCACACTTATATAAATCGTGGAATCGACATATACAGTCATATATATATATATATATATATATATATATATATATATATATATATATATATATAGTGTATCTCAAAATAGATGTAACCCATTAATATGATACTGATTTATTATTGAGACAAGCTCAATAGCCGTCATTTGGAACACGACCTGTAAAAAATGTATCATTTGAGCTACAGACAGTAAATTGATGTTTTTTTAATTGTTATTGTATGACGTTTCAGGACAGGGAATTCTTTTTTGAGTTTCTTGTCTCAGTAATAAATCATTATCATATTAATGGGTTGCATCTATTTTGAGACAGTTTTGAATGTTTTTGTCTCGAAATAAGAAGTGTTGCAAAATATTTTTCCTCCCTTGTCCAAGGCATTGTGAAGAGGATTAATAGTTGTTACAGTATTCTATTGTCAAATCTGAAACAAAAAAGAACATAACATAATTATTAGTTGGGTTATAACCAATCCCATGAGTCCCATGTATATTGAGACACCCATGTATATATATATATATATATATATATATATATATATACGTGGTGCCTTCAATAGGTTTCCTGACTTTTTTGTACAGGCATTTAAAATTGTCGTAAACTCTTGAAGATTCAGTATGTTATTGCTATATATCTTAAGAGATGACAGACCAATTTTGATGATTTCAGCTTCAAATGAACAGCTACAGCAGCAATTGGAATACACCCTACTAAAGCCTGATTGTCACAGCTGGTGAATTTCAAAAATGCAGTCTGGACGACAGGACATTTTAAAAGAACGATATGCAATAAAATTCTGTTTTAAACTTGGAAAAAATGCCTCAGAGACGTATGGAATGCTTAAGACTGCTTTTGGAGCATCTTGCATGAATCGAGCATCAGTTTGTGAGTGGCATAAGAGATTCAAGGAAGGCAGGGAGTCTGTGATGGATAAGGAAAGGTGTGGGAGGAGTAAGGTAGCTGAGGTTTTAAGGGAGTTCAGATAGAGATTCCGTCGGAAGAGGCCAGCTCTCTTCAAATCGGGTCAGTAGCATTTCCAGCAGGACAATGCACCAGTCCACAACTCCACCCTTGTCATAGACTATTTGACCAAGATGGGCGTCAGGACAGTTCCTCACCCTCCCTATAGTCCAGACCTTGCTCCCTGTGACTTTTAGTTATTCCCTAAGCTCACAGGCTGTCATTATGAAACAATTGAGGAGATGAAAGAGACTGTGACGAAGGTCATTAACCCGCTTACACAAGAGGACTTCCATGGAGCCTTCCAGAAGTTGTTGGAACGGTACAACAAGTGCATTGCAGCCGGAGGAGATTACTTCGAAGGGGCTAGAGTTTCATATGTGTACTGTCAATAAAAGTGCCCATACGAAATTTCCAATTTAGTTTGTATTGAAATGATTGCAAATAAAATACTGGGACTAATTATGTCCCCAATTAGCATCCTTATCACATGGCCAGCTCTATTTCACTCTCAGCAGAAATCCTGAGAGGTTGTGAATACTCACCAAAGGTCAAGCAGAGAGAACACATGCAAAGGATTTTCAATAAGTTCTAAGCTTGACACCAAGAGATCGGAGAGTCAAAAGTGTCCAGGAAATTTCAACTCTTTTCAGCTTGTGCTATGACGTCAGCATTCTTGGAGACCTATCTTACAGACACCTTGCTAATCTCCAAAATCTCAATTAAAATTGTTCAGTTACGGTTCTTCTTTCTGAGAGAGGCTTAGAACTTTTTGAACGACCTTCGTACTTGAAAAATAATGTTGTTTACTCAAAGGTACTTGGTTCAATCGGCTGTGGCTGCAGAATACATCGATTGCATCTCTGCAGAGGGGTAAGACCCCTCAACGAGTATTCTGGATATGAAACTAAAAAATCTCATGGTGAGGCTCTACTAATGCTGCAGCTTTGGGGAATGTGGAGTACGACTTTATTGTCATCGCTTCCAGGTCCACTCTGCCTTGGAGTGGTAGCACCTGATATGGTTCAATTTATTGGCCGAATAGAACTAAACTGTGTACTTATGCTAAACTGAATTATTTGAAATAGGACTGTTCTTACATTTAAGTTGAGTACTTATGCTAAACTGAATTGTTTGAAATAGAACTTTTTATATTTATAAAAATGGATTTGGTATTAAATAACCTACAATGATAGATAGGCCAAAAAAAACTAACCAATCTAAATCCTATATATTTAATATATATGTATAAAGAGGATTTGGGATTAAATAACCTACAATGGTTGATATGCCATAAAACCTAACCAAACAAAATTATATATATTTAATATATATTTTTAAATAGAATTTAGCATTAAATAACCTACAATGGTTGATATGCCATAAAACCCAACCAAACCAAATCCTACATATTTAATATATATGTATAAAGAGAATTTGGCATTAAATAACCTACAACGGTTGATATGCCAAAAACCAAACGAAACCAAACCAATCAAACTTTCTTTCAGATTTTGAAAGTGACCTACATGTTAACTCAGAACGAACGAATGGTATTAACACAAGTGACCATTTTAGAACCCGTATGTAATAAGGATAAGTACTGCTCATTATAGAAATTCAGATAACATTTTCAGTAACAACAATTTTAAAGCTTTCTTTTTTATTAACGTTGCATGAAAAATATATAAAAACCCTAAGAAGGACTCATGGAACTTTGTATTCAACCGTGAACTTTAAAAGTGGAGTGTAATATTGAAATTTGACAGCATACAAACAAGAGTGACAAAAGTAAAAAAAAAGGAGAAAAGATTACAGTTACAGGGACAGATTGGAGAAATTAGCATTAGAGAAGATCAAAACTTTCAAAATAAATAATGGAATTTCTAGTTATGGTAGATATTCTTATGTTTTTGCCGAAGAGCTCACATTTAAAAGTAGTCAACCTAAATAAACGTTTACTACTATTGACGTATGGCGAAGACCGCTAAGTCAGGTCATTCTTCTATGTCCACGATTAAACTTCAGTCTCTCTTAGCATAGGCGAGAAAAGGGAAAGGCAACGTCATTTCCTGTAAACAGACAGTTACAAGGCTGCTGGAACAAAGTCTTCGAAGAAGAAACAGTCAAGATCCGGTCGCCAAAGAGACAGGACAGAAAGATTCGAATAGTCTGAAAACCATCTTTATTTTCGCCATTAGTCTTCGAACTTCTGTAAAGCGAATTTTGATCCCTTCACTCCAGGAAGAAGAAGCATCAATTTCTTTTATGCACCATCAAGCTAACATGTCTCCCACTCGGCGATAAGAATGTTTGAAATGACCGACATTATCTGAATTCATTCTAGTGAAAAAAAAGGTTAGTTAAAACCTTATACATCTCATTCACCTTATCCTAAATATCTCCGACAACTAAGAATTTTTTATATATGTCACATGCACGGACTCACCACAGACAGTTTTTTCTTTCCAAATTGTTCAGAAATAAAAGAAAAACCTTATTACATTTTAACCTTGTGTTTGTTCAATTCTTTTCGCTGGTTCTAACGCTTTTTCGGGAGTATCGAATGTTCTCTCACTAAACCTTATAATACGTTTTAAAATAGAAAAAAAAAAACCCTGCCAGACTTGGAAATTCTATTTTTTTACTGCTTATGTACGGCACGTGGTCTGGATACTGGAATTTTTATCGCCAGAATTCCATGTTGAGTTGAGTTATCTCTTGCCCCCGCACCGTAAAAATATTTCTTCGCGTCTGGAAATTTGTTGTATACTCATATGCAGATGCATGCAGAATCATAACGACGACACAATAAAGACGAGCGGACACAGTTCTTTAGAAAAATATACTTCTCACTTTATTTGAAAGGGTTCAAAAGGGTTACTAAAAGTTTTACTGTGTGAGAGGTGAGTTGGAGACCGAACAGAACTGCAACATATTGACCCACACTCTTATGGCCATAACAGCGTTTCTTTCCCGTTCTCCTGGGCTGATCAACCGGGGGCCTGGGGGCTCAGCCTCTCTGGGACATGTTCCTCATTCCATCATCTTCTCTCCAACTGGTTTGAACTTCCTGTCGCCGGGGTTATATAATAATTTGACGTCCACTCTTCTTTCTGCGAGCGTCACAATGTCGCACTCAATTCAACCGCTCGACAGTCAAGGTTATATCCTGATATTCCTTGACCGGATGCATCTGTTATTTACACAGGTGCATTTCCTATTTTGACAGCTTGGCCGTGTTGGAGGTCAATATGCAACAAATTTACTGTCAAAGCAAATTTCAAAAACTAATTCGGACTGTTTGCTCATCTGTATCGGCAAAATATGTTTACAAATCATAAGTTGGCCAACCTTAGTCCAGGGCTCCTAATCCAATAGCTACTATACCAAGTTGTAGGGTAGGTCGCTATTCCTTTCCATGGATTGCTCTACTTACCCTTGATCTGCACCTTATTATGCTGAATATTAAGAAATAATGCATCAAGTACCATTTTTTGAGCCTTTTGTATGATTCGACATTGTATAGAACCTTGATATCCCGGACCATTGGTAAACACTACCACTTTACCTTATAAAAACAGGATATTGCATTAAATAGCCCTCAATGGTTGATATGCCATGAAACTAAATCAAACCAAACTATTGACTGGATTATTTTTGCTGTTAGAGTAATATATTTTTGGAATAAATTCAAAAATTTAAAAGTGATACCCATGAATAGAGCCATTTCTGCAGTCAGTTGCCTTGTGTGGAAGATACGCAGTTTAGATGCCGGGATGAGGGTTGGCCAACTGGGTCATTTGGGCAAGGGGGTATGATGTTGCAAGATCCTAAACCCCCCGTGAACCCAAAGGAAACATCACTGATGACCCATCCCGACACATCAATAAGGATGTATTATATAAAAAATGCCTGATCAGATTAAAAACTGCCATAGTGTAAAAGATTTTAAGATTAAATTGGATGATTTAAGAAATAATGGTGAGAAAAAACAATTTAAAAGGGCATTTTTGGAAAATATTGGATAAATTACTTAAGAAATATTCCGAGCAAAGATTTTTCTTTTTTTTTTTTTCGACAGGTTGAGGTGAGAAGTTTATGAAAAGGGGAGATGCCCGAGGAGGCAAAGCAAACAATTATTGATAAAAAATAAAACTGATTAGAAATGATTATATCAGATCAAAATTGAACCATGATAAATTTTTACAAGACTTAACTCAGTATCAGCATCAAGCTGAAAAAGATTGATAATCATAAAACAATTTCCAATTTCAAATTTTATAAGAATACGTCTAATAAATAGTTTTAGGGATAACAGAAGCTGACACTAAAATATGAATATAAGTACGTAAGTAAAGTTGTCTCCCTTTAGTCGAGTGGGACTCGAAGGCTCCCTTTTCGTTAGCTACTACGCCAAGGTATAGGGAAGGTGGTACTCCTTTCCCTGGATTGCTCCATTTTACCCTTGATCCGTACCTTATAATTCTGAGTGTCAAACAGGGGGCATCAAGTACCATTTTAAAGTCTTTAGTATGACTCAACCTGGGATTGAACCCAGGTCTCCCGGGCCAATAGCAAACACTCTAACCATCGTGCCGAAAATGTATATACTGAAAATTTTGCCAAAAAGTTTGTTGTGAAAACATTGACTTGCATGAAAAGTAGGAAATACTCTCCCCTCATCCCTCTCTTTCTCTCTCTCTTTATATATATATATATATATAATCCAAGGAAAAAATCCAAGGAGTCGGAGTATCCAACTTGAGTGTTCAATGCCAACAGCTATCGACTATATAATTAACCTGGGATTAAGAATACATCAAAAACGCACACGGAGAGCCTAAATAATTTCTTTATATAACAATAAAAAGAAAAAAAATCAATTTATTGGTGCCATTATAAATTCATTTCAGATCTATGATGACCCTCTTCAGATTTTAAATGAAGATATTATTTCGGGGTGCTTATATTGCTTTCAGTGAGAATCCGGAAGCAATATAAACACACCCAAATAATTTCTTCATTTACAATCTGAAGAGGGTCATCATAAACCTGAAATAAATTTATAATGACACTAAAGCATTGAATTTTTTCTTTTTATTTTCATATATATATATATATATATATATATATATATATATAATTCAATATAAATCTAATTCAATAAAAAATCTGTAATTCAGGTCAAAATGTAATTGAAAAATAAAAGATTAAAAATTTAAAAAAAAATAAAATTACTACATTTCTAACCGAAATTAAAATTTAAAACGGAAGTGGGCTTAATGAGGAGATAACTCTTCACCCCTCTTCTATCCCCTCCCACTTTTCTGTGTCTATTCTAGTTTTTTTTATCTAAAAGATCTGAAGAAGTCCTGTTAATTTTTTTTTTCGTGTTTTTGGAAATTTCAAAAATGCGTAACAGGATGGAAATAAATTTATAATCCTATGTGACCGGTTTTGTTGTTTTTCTTAAAGAATATATATATATATATATATATATATATATATATATCATAATTTTTATGCTTTCTATTTTTCTTTTTGTTTTTCTTTCTTTCTTTCTTTCTTTTTCTTCCTTTTGACTCGAAATCTTTCTCGATAAACAAACGTAACATAAATTCTATACAACATTCCTAATAAGTCAAATGACGTAATTTAAAACAACAAACGTCTATTCACCAATTAAACCGCCAACTTTTTCTTATTATACAAATTTTCCCCTAAGTTTTTGTATTTTGCATTTTTAAACATCCATCGTTAACTTAACATCACTAATATCACCCCTCATGGTCCTGATGATGGTTCAGTAGAACTGAAACGCTATAGTGTTGACTTCTCAATAAATCTCTCCTTCTACTTGGATTACCTTGTTATCAATTTTTCTACATATTGTCGGATTACAATCCTTTATTTACTTTTCATATATATATATATATATATATATATATATACGTGGTGCCTTCAATAAGTTTCCAGATATTTTGTACAAGTATTTAAAATTATCGTAGACTCTTGAAAATTCACTATGTTATTGCTATACATCTTATGAGATGACTGACCAATTTTTATGATTTCAGGTTCAAATCAACAGCTAAAGCAGGAATTCGAATACACCCTACTAAAGCCTGATTGTCTCAGCTGGTGAATTTCAAAAAATCAATTCGGACGTGTGAACGCTTCAGAAGAACGATATGCAATAAAATTCTGTTTTAAACTTGGAAAAAATACCAGTGGAACGTATGGAATGCTTCAGACTGCTTTTGGAGCATCTTGCATGAATCAAGCATTAGTTTTTGAGTGGCATAAGAGATTCAAGGAGGGCAGGGAATCTGTGAGGGATGATGAGAGGTGTGGGAGGAGTAAGGAAGTCAGAACATCAGAGTTGATTGGCCAAAGGGTTAGGGTTAGGTTTAGGGTTACTATGTTGAGGTTTTAAGGGAGCTCAGGAAGAGATTCCTAGGGAAGAGGCCAGCACTCTTCAAATCGGCTCAATGGCATTTCCACGGGGACAATGCACCAGTCCACAACTTCATCGTTGTCACAGACTATTTGACCAAGATGGGCATCAAGACATTTCCTCAGCCTCCCTATAGTCCAGACCTAGGTCCCTGTGACTTTTGCTTATTCCCTAAGCTCAGAGGCTGTCATTATGAGACAATTGAGGAGATGAAAGAGGCTGTGACGAAGGTGATTGACACGCTCACACTAGAGGACTTCCATGGGGCCTTCCAGAAGTTGTTGGAACGGTACAATAAGTGCATTGCAGCCGGAGGAAATTTCTTCGAAGGGGACTAGAGTTTCATGTGTGTGCTATCAATAAAAGTGCCCATACGAAAAAGTCAGGAAACTTATTTAATGATCCTCGTATATATATATATATATATATATCTGTCAGTTTCTCTGTTATTAACTTGTTCATATTTAATTATATTCGCATCTATCTATCTAGGATTTTCTGGGAGATCCAGTGGGTAAATGGTTAAAGTCCTGAACTACAACCTCGAAGTAAACGAGTTCGAACCCCAGTTGTGTTATTGCCCTCTCTTTCGGACTAATGCCCCTGGGAAAAATTTGAACTTCCTTATATCTCTAGTAATAAGTTAAGTAGTACCACCATTGTCCTTCTACAAAGATAGCTTTGCCATTAAATAACCCACGAAAGTTGATTTGCCGTTAAACAAAAAAAAAAAAAAAAAGGAAAAAAGAGATCTATCTATATCAGTTCATTTTTCTAATGTCTGCCCGTTCATACCGATCGAAATCTGTTTGGATTTATTTATCTATCCAAATCTTTTAATATCGCTGTTAATCAGTCTATCTTCATCTTTGTATTTTCTTAATTAGACTAGCAAGTAATTTTTGATTAATATCTAAAATTTATGAAATAAAGATCAAAGCGATAAGCTAACTAAAAAAACACAAAAAAATGAGTTCAAAACAAGATCGTTCTTTTAGAGTCTCTATTAAAGAAGCCAGCTGTAATTATATGAACCTTTTACAAAGCTTTTAAATGAACTGAGAAAAAATAAAAGATGAATTTTGAATTTTTCCTTTTTTGCCTTTCATATGTGAAACAATCTATTTGTGAAACAATTGAACATTTGTTGGCATGGCAACGCGATGTTCTTTGTGGCTGCTTTCCCATTGGATGAAAAATTAATGACAACATTTCGACCATTGTACTCCGTGACCTTCTCTCGTATTTGATAACTTGGGTATTTCTAAAGAAAAAAACTTTTTATTCTATCCGTCGGATTACATTGTTTATCTACAGTTTGTCGCAGTTAATTTTTCGCTAGTTAATCTTTCTCAGCGCTTTTGATTAACAAACAAACAAACAAAAACGAACAAAAAGCAATATTAGGGCTTCCTGAGGACAGTAGCCTAGTGGATAAATGTTCATCTAGTGGTCGATCCGTTGCGTTGACCTCGCTCAGACATTCTACGTTATGAACATCTTCATATATATATATATATATATATATATATATATATATATATATATATCATCTTGTCGTGCAATCAGCACGGATAACCTTTGACCCTCAAAAACTTAATGACTAAATAATAATAAATATCCTTTGTAAACAATTTTATATTCAAGTAACGATTCCTAATTCAAATAATTTGCACACAGCAGCAGCAGCATCATGATGTCGTGCCGCCAGCACGGATATCCCTGACCCTCTCTTGCCACTCCTCCCTATCGTTCTTTGCTTCTGGTAGGTCCTCAGGCCTACATCCCGTATCCTCACAGAGCTACTGTATGTAGGTTCGAGCTGGTCGCCCTGCTTTTGCTCGGCCATGTGAAGGGGTCCATAGGAGTACATCACTTATGAGCTCGTCCCTACTTCTTCAGCAGTGTCCTGCATGTCTGGTTCGTCTAACTTGGATAGTTTTCGTGATGGGTGGTAGGTGGCCGTACAGCTGCTGCTTTGTGGGGTGTTGCCTCCAGGTCTTGTTCAATATTGCTCGCAGCATTCTTATGTAGTTGCCGTCAAGCTTTTTCTCCTGTCGTTTAATTAGCGTCCATGTAGTGCATCCATATCGTAGTATCGACACGATCGCTGCTTGGAAGAAACTGCGTTTCTTTTTATCGGTCAGGTCTGACTTCCATATGACCGATAGCTATTGAAAGCTATCCATGCCTTTGTTAGTCGCGTGTCGATGTCTGTGTTGGTCGATGAGACACTGCTTCCTAGGTAGGTGAACTTGTGTACTAGTTTCAGAGAGCTACCATTTAGTGTGAAAATGTCGCCTGTTTGATTAAAGAACATGTATTCCGTTTTGTGTGCATAGACATGGAGGCTAATACTTGCGGCGGCTCGTTCCAGACTATGCAGTAGTGTTTGTTTTCCGAAGGTGTTCTCTAAGCATTTAATACATTTAATAGCTAGTATTGGACTATAGGTAAATACGGCCATTTGCGAAATGTACATGGGACGTTCAATACATATATACATAACGTAGAACACATAAAGAACATAGGAATCTCGAAATTCGAAAACACGTAACGACTTCTTGTTCAGGTACGAAACCTTTTTATTAACTTTGAGTTAAAGGTTTCGACATAAGGAGGAGAGACACAAACTTCTATGCTGTCTTATTCATTTGGCCTCCATCTAGAGCGGCCCCCATAGGGCGCAAGTTCGCCTTGCGTCTTAACACAAATGATTTACACTTATATGAAATCAAGTATTCCTATCTAATAATAAAAATTTTCAAACATATATTTAGGACCCGAACAGATAATACTAATCCGATCTAAAGTGAACCCGGGAGTAATGGCAATGAAAGGGTACTTCACACTCTTCATATCTCCAGAATTAATGCTAAGGATTTACACACTATATGATTGTGTATGAATTATCAGTATTTGATTAGAATACTTGAAACCATAGAATTGTGTATAAATTATTAGTATTAGTTAGGAATACTTGAAACCATAGAATTGTGTATAAATTATTTGTATTAGATAGGAATACTTGAAACCACAGAATTGTATATAAATTATTAGTATTTGATTAGAATACTTGAAACTGTATAATTCTGACTAAATTATTAGTATTTGATTGGAATACTTGAAACTATAGAATTGCATGCAAATTATTTATATAAGAAAGGAATTATCAAAACCTTGCTAATTTGTGTAAGTTATTTGTATTTGATAGGAATACTTGAAACCATATAATTATGAATATGCAAATTATTTATATAAGAAAGGAATTATCAAAACCTTGCTAATTTGTGTAAGTTATTTGTATTTGATAGGAATACTTGAAACCATATAATTATGAATAAATTATTAGTATTAGATAGGAATATTAGAAGCTATATAAAAGTGCATATTATTTATATTGAAAACAGAGACTTGAGGCTGTAGTTGTTTTAAAAGGATTATTATTAATAATAACCTCTTCAAACCATATGATTGTTATTAGATAAAAAATAGTTAATTGGAACCGTATAATTGTGTATAGATTATTAGTATTTAAGAGGAATACTTGAAACTTTATAATTGTGCATAAATTATCAGTATTAGATAATAAAACAATACATTTTTGAAAAGTATTTAAAAAATGCTTGTATGATTTTTATTCAATTTTGTCACTGTAAAAGTCAGCGGTGTATACCATTTTGAAAAGAAGTCCAAAATAGTTAGTAACTTTGTTTTATACTAAACTATGATTTAAAAATGCATTTATGATTTTTATTCAATTCAGCGGTGTCTACTATTTTGTGTCTTAAATGAAAGGACAATGTACTATTAGCTCGAATTAAAATATGGTACTCGACCGAAAAGATTCACTTTTGGAACGTGAAATTCTATTTTTAGTAAAAAGTTAGAATTATAACTCGTGTTAGTTCCAAGTTCAGAAGGCAGGGGGCGAAAGAAGAAAGGCAAGGTAGGAACTAAAATAGAACGTGAAGAGAAAAAGAAGAAAAGAAAGAAAGAGGAAGGAGAAGGAAAAAAAAAAAACTCCTTTTGTAATAAATTAGTTTTGGACTTTAACTAAGTTAAAACTTAACGGAAAAGGAGAAAAGATAATTTTTTTTACGAACGCCCTGAGAAGCAGCATGGTGGACGTAAAGGCAAGCAGATAAAACCTCTGATGGCCTAACGCATTGCCTAACCTGGTCCTGGACGAATGAATCTCATGATTCAACAGTCAGGATAGTTAGTTCGATCGGGGAACTACCGCTGCTCATCTCTAAGTTTGGCTTCTGTGGATGAGAATAAAAACAGCCATCGAAAGATTACCATGACCCACACCCAAACCACATACATAAACCGCATCGCTCTTCACGCGGGCAAAAAAAGGGGCGCGTCCTGCTGAAGTTGGAGCCCTGGCCTCAGTGTTCGAAAAATCAGCTACAGAGCTCAAACAACAAAAATTACTAAAATGCAAACAAACAATACAAATAGCGACATTTAACGTTAGAACCTTAAATAGAATAGGACGACTACCGGAGCTGACTGCATCGGCCGTAGAACATAGCATAGACATAATATGCATTCAAGAACACAGATACACACATAGCGAGGATATCAAATATCACGATACTGGCAATGGATGGACGCTAGCCAAAAAATTCTGTCAACGCCACGGTAGGAGGTGTAGGAATACTTATAGGATCTTAAAATCACTTAATAGCATAGAGAGAATACAACCTAGGATGATGGTAGCTACTTCAAATGGCAATCCCAGGGCAACAATCATCTCCTGTAACAGCCCTACTGTCACGTTGAATTCTACTCTGACCTTAATTATTAGTATTAGATAAGAATACTTGAAACCATACAATTTTGTGGAAATTATTGGTATTAAAAAGGAATACTTGGGGGTGTCCTGGTGGTGTAATAGTGACAATGCTCGACTGCAGAATCGTAGTAAGCAAGTACGAATTTTAGTTGCGCTATTACGTTCACTTTTGGACACATATACTTAGAAAGGCATAAACCCTCCTATACTGCAAGCTATGGGTTAAATAGTACCACTACTGTTCTTCTAGAAGGATGGATTTAGCATAAAATAAGCCAAGATTGTTAATATGCCACTAAACAACCAAACCAGGAATACTTAATATCATATAACTGTGTGCAAACAAAGAACTGTTATCAAATAGATCAAATTACTTGAAACCATATAATCATTCGGTTGGTATGGTTTCTTTGTTAATGGTATATCAAACTTCGAGGGTTATTTAATGCCAAATGTAAAGAAAGATTAATGGTACTATTTAACCCACAGCTGAAAGGATAAAGGGGTTCATAGCTTTCCCCTAGGGTATTAGTCCGAAAGTGAATGTTATAATGCAAGTGTAATTCGAACTCGCTTACTACGTGGTTGCAGTTAAGCACTTCAGCCACTACGCCGCTGGAAACTTTCTCACACTTTTTACCATTTTAAAATGAGATATATTGCGACCAAAGTAATTTGAAATAATGACCACAAGATCTGCTGTAATTTATAAATCAAGAATTCTAGAACAACGATTTCTATAAAATTTAACAGCTAAATAACAATTCATATTAATACATTTGAATAAATCTTTTTTTAAAATTTTGACATTTAGACATTTATGGTACAGATGGAACAATAGTTAAACGTAAAGACTTCATTCTGGCATGTTCCTGAAGGTACTGTTAGCGTAATTATAGGAAATGTGCACGGTGACCCAAATCCTGGATGAGGCTGTTTGTATTTCAGATAACTCTAACACCTTTAGGGAAGCTCTACATCCAACTACAAGTTTCCAGACTTTTTTAGTATGGACACTTTTAATGATAGTACACGCATGAAACTCTAGTCCCCTTCGAAGTAATCTCCTCCGGCTGCAATGCATTTGTTGTACCGTTCCAACAACTTCTGAAAGGCCCCATGGAAGTCCTCTTGTGTGAGCGTGTGACCTTCGTCACAGCCTCATTCATCTCCTAAATTGTCTCATAACGACAGCCTCTAAGTTTTTCCTTGAGCTTAGGGAATAACCAAAAGTCACAGGGAGCAAGGTCTGGACTATAGGGACGGTGAGGAACTGTCTAGATGCCCATCTTGGTCAAATGGTCTGTGACAAAAATGGAGTTGTGGACTGGTACATTGTCATGGTGGAAATGCCACTGACCCGATTTGAAGAGTGCTGGCCTCTTCCGACGGTATCTCGTCTTGATCTCCCTTAAAACCTCAACATAGTATTCCTTGTTGACTGTCTGTCCAGTGGGAACCCAGGGCATGTCGATCATGCTGTCAAAAAAAGGGATCATCAAAAGTTTATGGGTAGATCTGATCTGTCTGGCCTTCTTGGGTCTGGGAGAGCCAGCATACTTCCACTGGGAACTCTGTCTCTTAGTCTCTGGGTCATAGCAGTAAATCCAGCTTTCATCGCAGGTCACCAGAGCATCAAGTTTAAAACAGAATTTTATTGCATATCATTCTTCTAAAGTGTCCTCACGTCCAGATTGCATTTTTGAAATTCACCAGATGTGACAATCAGGCTTTAGTAGGATGTATTCCAATTCCTGCTGTAGCTGTTCATTTGAACCTGAAATCATAAAAATTGGTCAGTCATCTAATAAGATGTATAGCAATAACATACTGAATTTTCAAGAGTCTACGACAAATTTAAATGCCTGTACAAAAAAGTCTGGAAACTTATTGAAGGCTCCTCATATTTTCCCTCCAATAATAGATGAATAGTATGACACACTGGGTACTTGGTATGGCAACGAGTCTAGAAAAGGAAAACTCTGAATTAAATCTGTCGAATTCTGTTTATAAGTTGACCTTGTACTGTTCCTGTGGAAGGGTTGGATAAATATGTTGATAATAAATATTCCAAAAAGATAATGGACTTATCATAAGGATATTGTTTGGTTTACTTTAACCCTATGATAACTGATGAATGCCAATTTTTACTTTTTTTATTCGTACTTGGTTTCTTCCACTGTAAAAAAAAATTAAATAAAAAATAAGGGTTTATTTCGCTTTAGGTCTATCGTAGTTTAGTGAAATACAAGAAAATGTCGTGATGTGAAATAGGAAATCTCATAACAATAAGTGAAAATATATGTGGAAAACTAACAAATAATAAATAATCTGTTTTATCTTGAATCCTGAATGAACGTCGAGCGAAATAGGATTACAGACTCGTGTGTCAAATGAGAAACTTTTTTTTAACATTCACATGTGCATAAAAAAAAGAACAAAAATAAGACAGACAACTTAATAAAAGTCTTAGTATTTCATTCCAACCGAAATTAATAGACTAAACAAAAAAATAAGACAAACAAAAGTCTTGCCTTGAACAATAAAAGAAACGCTTTGAAAAACGCGTGTACCGGCCAAGCTATTACTGAAGTCTTTCTCTTGCTAAAGTCCGTCTCTTAAAGAAATTAATACATAAAACAGGAAATAAGACAAACGAAAGATTGTTACTAGCCGTAAAATTAGTCTCGCCTTGAACAATAAAAGAAACGCTTTGAAAATATAGTGTACCGGCCAAGCTATTACTGAAGTCTTTCTCTTGCTAAAGTCCGTTTCTTAAAGAAATTAATACATGAAACAGAAAATAAGACAAACGAAAGATTGTTACTGTCCGTAAAATTACAGTCTCGCCTTGAACAATAAAAGAAACGCTTTGAAAATATAGTGTACCGGCCAAGCTATTACTGAAGTCTTTCTCTCGCTAAAGTCCGTCTCTTAAAGAAATAAATACATGAAACAGAAAATGAGTCAAACAAAATATTGTTACTATCCGCACATTATAGTCTTGCATAGAACAATAACAAATCTCTTTGAAAATAGAGTGTACCAGCCAAGCTATTCCTGAAGTCTTTCTTCCACTAAAGTCCCTCCCTTAAAGAAATAAATACAGGAAACAAAAAATAAGACAAAGGAAAGATTGTTACTATCCGTAAAATTACAGTCTTGCCTTGAACAATAAAAGAAAAGCTTTGAAAATATAGTGTACCGGCCAAGCTATAACTGAAGTCTTTCTCTTGCTAAAGTCCGTCTCTTAAAGAAATTAATATATGAAACAGAAAATAAGACAAACGAAAGATTGTTACTATCCGTAACATTACAATCTTGCCTTGAACAATAAAAGAAACGCTTTGAAATATAGTGTACCGGCCAAGCTATAACTGAAGTCTTTTTCTTGCTAAAGTCCGTTTTTTAAAGAAATTAATACATGAAACAGAAAATAAGACAAACGAAAGATTGTTACTATCCGTAACATTACAATCTTGCCTTGAAGAATAAAAGAAACGCTTTGAAAATATAGTGTACCGGCCAAGCTATTACTGAAGTCTTTCTCTTGCTAAAGTCCGTTTCTTAAAGAAATTAATATATGAAACAGAAAATAAGTCAAACAAAATATTGTTACTATCCGCACATTATAGTCTTGCATAGAACAATAACAAATCCCTTTGAAAATAGAGTGTACCGGCCAAGCTATTCCTGAAGTCTTTCTTCCACTAAAATCCCTCCCTTAAAGAAATAAATACATGAAACAGAAAATAAGACAAACGAAAGATTGTTACTATTCGTAACATTACAATCTTGCCTTGAAGAATAAAAGGAACGCTTTGAAATTATAGTGTACCGGCCAAGCTATAACTGAAGTCTTTCTCTTGCTAAAGTCCGTCTCTTAAAGAAATTAATACATGAATATAGAAAATAAGACAAACGAAAGATTGTTACTATCCGTAACATTACAATCTTGCCTTGAGCAATAAAAGAAACGCTTTGAAAATATAGTGTACCGGCCAAGTTATTACTGAAGTCTTTCTATCGCCCTGACACATGTGGTTCACTTTCTATTTTTTAGATATAGTGACACGTGTGGTTTGGCACCGTTAGAAATTAATAGAAGATAAAATAAGATAAAATAAGATAAAATAGTTCCCGTAATTCGCAGCGTAAAATTAAAACCCTAGATAAATATCTGGACTTTACCAGAGTGCTAAAAAGTTATGGAACATAAATGTGACCTTGATACCGATCATTGTTGGAGTACTTGGAACAATTCCAAAGAACCTTGAAAAGAAACTGGAGGAAGTAGAAACACAAGGAAAAAATAAGCCAGTTCCGACTACGGTACTCCTAAAATTAGTAAGAATACTAAAAAGGACAGTTATGTTTCATGTTTTATTACGTTGGCCCACGATGCCAGAACTGGAAATTGGTGGGATGGCAGTAGATGTTGAACCTTTTTCACCAATAACCCATCGTGTTTTGCTTTGTTACGGGTGGCAGCTAAACAGTAGTCTGGCAAAAAGACATCCAACATGAAAGTGCTTACGAAACAGAAATGTGTCACTGAATTCCTATATTCATATTCATCGAAAATTTCTGAACGTTTATGTAGACCAAACTGTAGATCTAAGTACGGTTAGATGATATGTAATACATTTCAGCCATGGTCACAGCTACCGAATTGTGGTGGTCTTGAATTATGTACTTATTTAATCCTCTCCATCTCTGTTTCCAAAATTTAGGACTCCAGTGCTCTTCCTGCCAATCTGACTCATAACTACATCTTCAATCCGAAATATGAACCCCTATTTAATAGAAAAAAGACAGTAAAACCTTTTGGCTTCTGCATGAGAACTAGATTGAAAGAAGCAGAACTCTCCTTCACCAACATCCATCATTCCATATCCCTCAGCTCTCCTCCTTCGTTATCTAAACAACCAGTGGTAATACTCGACCTAATTAAACTCATTAAAAGGAACACCAACTCCTTAATATATCAAAAGAAACTTTTCAACATCCACGAAAGGTACTCGAACTACTCTCATATCTACACAGATGACTCCAAAAACTACAACAGATCTGGATGTGGCGCAATAAACAAAAATAAAACAGCCAAAAAATGCCTCCTAAAAGAATCTTTCATATTTACTGCCGAAACCTGTGGGATAAAATTGGCTCCTAACATTGTAGAGACTAGCGACTCAAAAAGATTCATTATCCATTCCGACTGCTTTTAGTGGATAATCGTCTCATTAATTATCTGCTGAACATCCTAACCTCCATAACTCTGAGCAAAAAGGTGGTATTCAGCTGGATCCCGATCTTTATGGGAATCCAGGGAAATCATAAAGCTGACTATATAGCCAAATCTGCTCTCGACATGGTACCACACAAAAACTCTAAATAACATATACCGATTTAAAACTTCGAATCAAGCAGATTCTGTCAACAAATGGCAACAGCCGAGGGAGTAAAAGCCAAATAACAAGCTCTACCAAATCCAACCACTCATAAAAGGGAGGAAACCAGACCCTAATATGACTAGAAGAGAAGAGACAACTTTAAACCGACGATGCAGAAGCCACCTTTATACTAAAACAGGAACCGCCATCAAAATGCCCCTGAAGAAAACCATAGACAGTGAAGCATATATATATATATATATATATATATACTGATAGAATGCTAAGACCTCTCTTATATTCGAAGAGCTTTCCACGATGCCAAAAATATGAATGACTTATTTAAATAAATAAATTGTATTCACATAATCAACAACGTGAGAAAAATCGATCTGTGACTCAAGATATCGGTCTATTGACCTCCGCTACGACAGGCTGATTTTTTTTTTAGGCTGATAATTCTTTCTTCTTTTATTGGCTGATAATTGTTTTTTTTCTTGTTTAGGTTGATGATTCTTCATTCTTTCATTGGTTGATAATTCTTTCTTTTATAAGTCGATAATTCTTTCTTCTTTTATTGGTTGATAATTCTTCAATTTTTCATTGGTTGATAATTCTCTCTTCTTTTATGGGTTGATAATTCTTTATTTTTCATTTTTTTTGTTTGATTTGATGGCCTAGTCGGCTGGGGCTGAAGAATACACTGACTGCATCTCTGCTGAGGGGTAAGATTTCCCTCAAACGAGTGTCCTGGATATGACACTAAACAATCTGATGGTGAGGTTCCAACAATGCTGGAGCTTTGGGGAATGTGGAGTACCCCTTCATTGCCATCGCTCCCAGGTCCACTCTGGCCCGGAGTGGTAGCACCTGATAAGGGTCCTATCTATGGGTTAAATAGAACTACGTGCTTCTTTCACTATACTGATTGTTGCATTTAAATTGCGTATTTATGCTAAACTGAATTGTTTAAAATAGAACTGTTTTGACATTGGAACTGCGTACTAGTGCTGAACTGAATTGCTCGAAATAGAACTGTTTTTGACGTCTAAACTGTACTTATGCTGAACTGAATTATCTGAAATAAAACTGTCTGACATTTAAATCTGTGTATTGCCCAGTCAGCTGGGGCTGTAGAATACACTGACTGCACCTCCGCAGAGGGATAAGACCCCCCTAACGAGTGTCCTGGATATGACACTAAATAATCTGATGGTGAGGTTCCAGCAGTGCTGGAGCTTTGGGGAATGTGGAGTACCCCTTCATTACCATTACTCCCAGGTCCACTCTGGCCCGGAGTGATAGCACCTGATAGGAACCTATCTATGGGTTAAATAGAACTAACAGCATACTTACGCTAAAATGAATTGAGTAAACTGAATAGCTTGAAGTAGAAACGTTTTTGACAATTAAACCGTACTTACACTTAAACTGCGTTCTTATGCTTAACTGAATTATTTCAAATAGAACTGTTTTTTGACATTAAAACTGTATAAACACTTAACTGAATTATTACATATAACTGCTTGAATAGTTTGAAATGGAAATGTTTTTGACATTTAAACTGTGTACTTATGCTAAACTGAACTGTTTTCAATAGAACAGATTATTTACATAAAAATGGATTTGGCGTTAAATAACCTACAGAGGTTGATATGCCATAAAACCAACCAAACCAAACCAAACCAAACCAAACTGATAGTGTCCTTTCTATGGGTTAAATTAAAAAAATTTGAGATTTCAACTGTGCACTTTGACTGTTAAACTCTGTGCAAACATATGACTTGTATTAAATTGAATTGTTTGAAATAGAACTGTTTATCCATTTAACTGTGTGTAAACAAATGATTGATGTTTAATTGAATTGTTAGTGATACATAGCAATACTTGAAAACATTTAACCGTCTGCAAGCAAATGATTAATAGTAAATAGATTTATTCGTATTTGATAGAAATAAGCGAAAAGATAAAATATCGATGTCTTTTGATTTAGAAAATTCACTTTTTATGAAAAGAATTGCTAAGGTTGTACTTATCTATGGGTGATACTGTAATACAAAATGATATCCCTTTTTGATTTTTTAATGTTTCACTAAAAATTAGAAAATCCTGGTATCTTTTGATTTCGAAGAAAAACAAACTTTTTATTGAAAATTGTTTGGGGTGTAGTGATTTTTAGGTGACATTATACATGTTTGTTAATATAGTTTGGTAAAATAAGCAACTGACTGATTTCTAAGAACGCTTTTGCAGACAATGGAAATCAGCGTACCAGAAATCACACAGAAAATGTCTATTCTAAGAGAAATGGCCAATTCGTATTTCGAAAAAGGGAACAAAAAGTAGCAAACGGAAAAATTCGTGCTAAAACCCCACAAAAAAAAAGGAAAAAGAAAAAAGAAAAAGAAAAAAGAAAAAAGAAAAAAAAAGACGAAAAAAACAACGTGTCCGAACATCGTTTCCCGCCAGTTCATAATTGGATGTTTTTTGCAGTGTTTGGACCCCGGGAAACGTCATTTATATTTTGGTATGGAAGCAGTTAAGGGAAGAAATTCAACGCGTTACCGTTGCTTTTGCCTTGTTGAACATATCAATAACAATGTATGCTGAAAGAAATCATTATTAAATATATTATTCTTATTTATTCCCATTCTTTTCTCTGAAACTGGTAGACAAATTCACCCACCTACCTAGGAAGCAGCGTCTCATCAACCGAAAAAGACATCGACACGCGGCTAACGAAGGCGTGGACAGCTATCGATAAGCTATCGGTCATATGGAAATCAGACCTGACCGATAAAATGAAACGCAGTTTTCTTCCAAGCAGCGGTCATGTCGATACTGCTGTATGGATGCACCACCTGGACGCTAAAAAAAACGGCTCGAAAAGAAGCTAGACGGCTACTACATAAGGATGTTGCGAGCAATATTAAACAAGTCCTGGCGGCAACACCCCACAAAGCATCAACTATACGGCCACCTGCCTCCCATCACGAAAATTATCTAAGTTAGACGAACCAGGCACGTAGGATACTGCTGGAGGAGCAGAGACGAGCTCATAAGTGATGTACTCCTATGGACCCCCATTTATGGCCGAGCAAAAGCAGAACGACCAGCTCGAACATACATACAGCAGCTATGTGAAGATACGGGATGTAGTCCAGAAGACCTGCCAGAGGCGATGAACGATAGGGAAAAGCGGCGAGAGAGGGTCAGGGATATCCGTGATTCCCATTCTTACATATCTTATGTCTACGCAACTTTCTTCACAGTTGTCTGGGTATATGCATTTAGATTTTATATAGATTAAATTTGCTGACAGCTGAGAATCCAGTTCTACGAAATTCCATAATCCTGAGTTTGATGCTAAACTGATGGTGAGGCTGCATTTCCAGAGCTCTTAAGTTCTAAAGAGAGTAGAGTATACCTTTATTGAAATTACTTCCAGGTCCACTTTGTTAGGGTCACATCTATGACTCAAGCAAATCTGTTTTATAATCATTAGCAGCGAATAATAGATACCATAGGGATGCGTGGAAATTATTTGTTTGTTTGTTTTGTTGTTGAATGGCACATCAACCTTCTTGGGGTATTTAAAGTCAAATCCACCCTTCTAGAAGAATAGTAGTGGTACTATTTACCCGATAGATGGGAAGATGAGGGGATTCATACCTTTCCCTGAAAGTGAACATAATAGCGCGACTGGAGTTCGAACCTCTTACTACGATTCCGCCGTCCAGCGCTTTAACCATTACGCCATGAGGACAACCGCATCTATAGAGTAGTGTGCTAATCATTTCGAGGAGATAAGAATGCTTGATCCCATATAACTGTGTGAAAAAAGCCCTTCTTAAATAACAACAAAAATAAAGTAAATACAAACATACAATGAATGCGATTCCTTAACCTATGTGCATAAAATAACCCTAGACGAGTTGACTTGCCATCAAAATCTATCAGTCATTAGTTTCAATATATTTCGCTGCTAAAAGTATAAGCAATATATTTCTATCATGCATATAATATCCCTATCACACACACACACACACACACACATATATATATATATATATATATAAGTAAAGGAAGTAAATCCGCCAATATAGAGAAAAATTGATAAACAGGATAATCCAAGAAGAAGAAAAAGAAAAAGTGTTCAATGAGAAAGAAAGTCGACGTTATAACGTTTCGGTTCTAATGAACCATCATCAAGATTAGGAGGAGTGATACCTAGTGATACCTATCATTGATGGATGTTTAATACCAGAAAAAAAAGGAGGAAATACTAGTTTTTTTATTTCATTAAAACATCTATACGACACCTAAAATCAGCGGACATTTGATGCTGCAGCTTCCTTTACCAGTTTTGGTTTTGGGGTACTATATATATATATATATATATATTCTTTAGTTCAGTAAAACTGGAGTCGGGAATAATTCCGTCAGGACAATTAAATTATTCAAACTTCGAACATTTAAATCTTCCTGGTAAAGAGATCAATGTACCCAGAGCCAGAAAAATTATAAATCAGAGTTGTGATTTAATAGCTAGATGTAGACATAGGAATAAATTTAAATGAATGTCGTAGATAAAGTTTAATTAAATATAAAAATAGGATTAAATTGAGATAGCTGAGGTGAAATGAAAAAGAAATTAGGAACCCACCATGTGAGGTCGGACGTATGTACATTTCAGTGAAAAGGTAACCGAATAAATGGTCATGAGGATAAATTTGAGTCTAAGATAAGTATAACTGTAATCTTTGGAAATGGTTGATAGGAATTGTTGTAATTCTTTAAATTATTGTTAAATTTGAAGAATTACGTTAAAATGGAGGTTAATTTACTGTAGAAAGTGAATTAGAACCTACGTCTAGTTACTTTATCATGACCCCGAATGGTAACTAAAGAAAAACCGGAAGAGTGTGAAATAGGAGAAGAAACTCTTCACCCGTCTTCAACCCCCTCACACCCTTCCCTTCTGTGTCCATTCTGGCGGTATTAATTATATCCATTGGATCTGAAGAAGTCCTGTTAAATTAGGAGTTATTGATTCATATCAATACCCATAGCAGGATGGAAACAAATTTATAATCCTAAAGTGACCGGATTTTGTTTTTCTTAAAGGTATATATATATATATATATATATATATTGTTGGTACATGCAAATTTACATATATATATATATTGTATTTCTATTTTAGGTTAATCCCTGGATTTAACTCTGGTGGAGTGAAAACCCCCCCCCCCCAAATGATCCAACTTGTGGATAAAAAAATCCATAAATTGATATCGGAAGAAAAATTCCATGAAAAAAGAAAAGACTAAAAACATACATATTGTCTTAAGAAAAAAATTAAACAATATCGTAATGTCTAGTCAAAAGAAAAAAACCCAGTTAAATAAAAAAGTAGAGCAAATAGAAATATACAATGTAGAATATTTAAGTAAATTTTGTTTGGTGGGTAGAGTGTTCGCCAATGGTCCAGGAGACCTGGGTTCAATTCCAGGTCACGTCTTACCAAAGACTTTAAATACGGTACTTGATACCTCCTTGCTTAGCACTCAGTAATATAAAGTACATATCGTGGGTAAAGTGGAACAATCCAGGGAAAGGATTAGCGCCCTACCCTACACTTCGGTGTAGTAGATATTGAAAAGGGAACCTACTGGTCGCCGTAGGGGTGTCCTCGTGGTGTAATGGTTAAAGCGATGAACTGCGGAATCGTAGTACGCGAGTTCGTACTCCAGTCGCGCTATTACTTTCACTTTCGGGCAAATACCCTTGGGAAAGGTATGAACCCCCTTATTCTCCCTCCAGCTATGGGTAAATAGTAGGACGGACTAGGTTCTTCAGCCTTGGTGAGGCAACTAGTCTAGGAGAAGGAAAACTCTGAATTCAAACCTGTTAAACTCCGCTTAAAAATTGACCTTGTGTCATATCCTGCCCGAGCGGAGGGGTTGGTAAATAGTACCCTACACTTCGGTGTAGTAGATATTGAAAAGGGAACCTACTGGTCGCCCTCGGCTACGGTCGCCAACTTAACTTACTTAGTTTTTACTTAGTTTGGATGAGTGGACTTTTTAATCAATAAAGTGTAATTTGCCCTACCCGCTTCGGTCAGTTTCATCCTGATGATCCGGAAAGGTGAAACCTGGGTTTATATATATATATATATATATATATATGTATGTATATCGGGTCGCCGACTGCTAAAAGGGTTGACATACTAAACAGCAATACAGAGAATAAACTTTGTAAACTCCCAAATGGTTGATCAATGTCCAAAGTCAATATTCAGTTTTCAGCATCTGCAATTTTCCAATTAGATGGGCAACACAGGTCAGGTATTTTATAGTTATTAGTAGAATTTTTCCCGGAATGCAACTCCAAATTGTGGTATATTTTTGACACGAAACTGTTTATGGCTCATACCAAGGGAATAATTATCGATTCCCTTTATTACACCAATAACCGTTGTGCTAAACACGCCTCCACGAATTTACCAAGTATGAAGAAAGTATATATCTAATTCCGTCTGTCATGAACAAGACGCAACACAAGGATAATTTTTTAAGCAGAGAAGACCTAGTTTGAAGTGCCCGTGGTGTAATGGTTATCGTCGTAGGAAATGGATACGGCGACACGAATTCAAATCCTGGACGAGCTGATTACATTTCATATAGCACTAATCCAATTATTCTCCCTACAGCTATGGGTAAATAGTAGGACAGACTGGGTTCTTCAGCCTTGGTAAGGCAACTGGTCTAGGAGAAGGAAAACTCTTAATTCAATTCCGCTTAAAAAGAATTGACCTTGTGTCATATCCTGCCCGAGCGGAGGGTTTGGTAAATATGGTAGACCTAGTTTGAATTTAGAGTTTGTTCTTCACCTAGACTGGTTACTACATAAAGGCTTCATGGCATAGTCTGCCCTATTATTTACCCACAGCTGCAGAAGGGTCAGATAGATTCGGAGGTGTTCTCGTGGTGTAATGGTTAAAACGATAGACTGCGGAATCGTAGTAAGCGAGTTCGAACTCCAGTTGCGCTATTACGTTCACTTTCGGGCAAATACCCTTGGGAAAGGTATGCATATTTACCAACCCCTCCGCTCGGGCAAGATATGACACAGGGTCAATTTTTTAAGCGGAGTTTAACAGGTTTGAATTCAGAGTTTTCCTTCTCCTAGACTGGTTGCCTTACTAGGCTGTAGAACCTAGTCTGCCCTACTATTTACCCATAGCTGGAGGGAGAATAATTGGATTCATACCTTTCCCAAGGGTATTAGTGCTATGTGAAAGGTATGAACCCCCTTATTCTCCCAGCAATGGGTTAAATAGTATCACTACTGTTCTTCTAGAAGTATGGCTTTGTGATTAAATAACCTGCAAAAGTTGATATGCCATTAAACAAAGAAACCAAATCAAACCAGATAGATTCATGCTTTTCCAAAAAGTATTTGCGCGAAGTGACATAATAATTTCTCTGTTTCGGATATGAAATAGTGGATCCTTGATTTCTTGTTGTTGTTGTTGTTGACTGCTATTCATAGTGTATTTCTTTACCATCGACTGACATTATTAATCGAATTATGTTGCCTCCTAGTGTGGCTGTTAGAAAACCCAGGAAGATGCGAGTGAATGCTTTGCTTTTACAGAAAGTTTTTCCTGACTAATTTTTGCGTTGTAAAATAAGATTGCTGGTATAGGAGTTGGATAAAGTATATATTATACAATCAGCCTGTTTTTCATCTGTGCATTGTATCAGCATGGTAATAACGAAATTAAAATGAATTCCATATTACATTCGCACATGAAGAAGAAATATTATTAACGGTTAATGGGAATTTTTTTTCAGGTTTACTAACATACTTATGGAAGCCGTTAAGATGTAATAATTCGGGTGGAAGAAAATGGAAACGACACATTGATTCCAATGGTATAACAACCCTTCTAGGGTTATTTTATGCAAAAATATTTTGGAATTGCGTTCATCGTATATTTTTGTGTAATTGTGTAATCGAAGGAGACTAGAGTTTCATGTGTGTACTATCAATAAAAGTGCCCAGATGGAAAAATGTCTGGAAGCTTATTTAATGATCCTCGTATATTGAATATATAGGATTTGGTTTGGTTGGGTTCTATAGCATATTAACCATTGTAAGTTATTTGATATCAAATGCTCTTTATATATAATTCAGAAGATACTTTGGAAGGACTAAAATAGCTTTTGGAGAAATCGATCCACAACATCACAAATTTTGACTATCCGTCGAATTCTAGGTGTACGCGGAAAAAAAACTTTGACGCAACAGTATGAAAATTTCGAGAAATAAAATCATTCTTTGAAGACTGTGTGTTTCTCTCTCTCTCTCTCTCTCTCTCTCTATATATATATATATATATATATATATATATATATATATATGAAATATGAAAAAAGAAGATATTCAGAGGATGTACTTATTTATTATTTTGTGAGGAAAATATGGTTCAATTTTAATATAAACTGTTTAAATTTTGTTTTAGCATATTTCAATAGTAGCTGTAAAAGAAAACTCATATCCCTAAAGATTAAAGTGTTCTTTTTTAAAAATTTTCATCATTTCTTTCTGAATTTCATTTTGAAGCTTATATGCCCCAAATCATGAATATAAAAAAAGGAGTGATATGTTTACTCTTCAATTTTGGTTATAATTTTGTTCCATGGCAATGTTTTGGCGCATTTTGCTGGGATGATACTGCAGAAACTCACTGACTTGGGATAGTAGACTTTGCCATATCCATCACATTCTTCTGAATATTTATCTACAGAATACCATTTTAAAGATATCTGGACATTTTTTAGGCCAAAATCTTTTCCATTCCAAATGAGTAGAGACATTGATATATATTCATATCTGAACCATATTATTTGTCGACTTTTTAAAGGCCTTTGACTCCATACACAGAGGGAAGATAGAGCAAATACTACTCGCCTACGACCTTCCAAAAGAAACCGTCACAGCCATAATAATGCTATATAAAAACACGAAAGTAAAAGTCTGCTTGCCGGATGGAGACACAGACTACTTCGATATCGTAGCAGGTGTGCTGCAACGAGACACATTAGCCCCATACTTGTTTATCATCTGCTTAGACTACGTGCTTAGAACGTCTGTTAATAAAATGAAAGACAATGGTTTCAAGCTGACAAATGAAAAAATCGATAAATATCCCGCACAAACAATTATAGACGCTGACTACGCCGATAACATAGTGCTTCTGGCAAATGCAACCGCCCAAGCCGAAACCCTGTTACATAGTCTGGAATGAGTAGCTGCTGGCGTAGGCCTCCATGTCAACGCAGACAAGATGGAATACATGTGCTTTAATCAAAGAGGTGAAATCTCCACACTAAATGGTAGTTCTCTGAAACTAGTTCACCTACCTAGGAAGCAGTGTCCCATCAACCGAAAAAGACATCGACACGCGGCTAACAAAAGCATCGATAGCTATCGATAGACTATCAGTCATATGGAAGTCAGACCTAACCGATAAAATAAAACGCAGTTTTTTCCATGCAGCGGTCGTGTCGATACTGCTATATGGATGCACCACATGGGCGCTAACTAAACGTATGAAGAAAAAGCTTGACAGAAACAACACAAGAATGATGTGAGCAACATTGAACAAGTCCTGGAGGTAGCACCCCACAAAGCAGTAGCTGTACGGCCAATTACCACCCATCACGAAAACTATCAAAGTTAGACGAACCAGAGATACGGGACACTGCTGGAGAACTCATAAGCAACATTCTTCTGTGGACCCCTTCGCATGGACGAGCAAAGGCAGAACGACCAACTTGAACCTATATACAACAACTCTGTGTCGATACAGGATATAGACTTGAAGATCTACCAGGAGCGATGGATTAGTTGGTTGGTTTTTATGGCATATCAACCTTTATAGGTTATTTAACGCTAAAACTATTTTTATGCAAATTGTCAGTTCTATTTCAAACAATTTAGTTTTGCATGAGTAAACAGTTTAATTGTCAAAAACATTTCTATTTCATGCTATTCAGTTTATTCAAACAGTTCTAATTCAGCTAAATCCGTTTAGTATCAGTACAGATTTTGGTTGCACGCAGTTAAATGTCAAAACAGTTCCATATTAAAAAAATCAGTTTAAGTATAGTTTCAAGGTTAAAAACAGTTCCATTTCAAACAATTCAGTTTAGCATAAGCATGCAGTTCAAATGTAAGTACAGTTTAATTGTCAAAAACATTTCTATTTCAAGCTATTCAGTTTAGTCAAACAATTCTAATTTATACAATCCAGTTTAGCCTTATGCTAAACTGAATTGTTTGCATGCAGTTAGTTCTATTTAAGCCATAGATTGGGCACTATTAGTTGCTCCCACGCCGGGCCAGAGTGGAACTGGGAACAATAGTAATGAAGGGGTGCACCGCATTTTCCAAAGCCTCAGCATCACTGGAACCTCACATCAGATTGTTTAGTGTCATATTCAGGACGGTCATGCGGGCGTGGTTTACTCCTCTGCAGAGGTGCAGTCGGTGTATTCTACAGCCCCAGCCGACTGGATAAGGGAGCGATGGACGATAGAGATGGGTGGCGGGAGGAGGTCAGGGACATCCGTGCTGGCGGTGCGACATGATGATGATGATGATGATGAACAACCTGGACGCCTCTTTTTAGTGTTCTAGTTAATGAACGAGGATATCAGAAATATGTTTCCTTTTTGGTTTGGTTGGGTTTTATGGCATATCAACCATTGTAGGTTATTTAATTCCAAATCCTCTGTATATATTAAATATATATGATTTGTAAACCAATAATTAGTTGAGTGCATATATTTACCCACAGTTAAATTGTTTCAAGTATTTCTATCAAACACGAATAATTCTATTTACTTTTAACCATTTATTTGTACACAGTTAAATGGTATCAAGTATTGCTATGTAAACAGTAACAATTTAACATCAGTCATTTGTTTGCACACAGTTAAATGGTATCAAGTATTGCTATGCAAACAGTAACAATTTAACATCAGTCATTTGTTTACACACAGTTAAATGGTTTCAAGTATTGCTATGTAAACAGTAACAATTCAACATCAGTCATTTGTTTGCACACAGTTAAATGGTATCAAGTATTGTTATATAACAGGAACAATCTAACATCAGTCATTTGTTTGCACACTGTTAAATGGATATACATATATGATTTGTGAGTGAATAATAAGTGGGTAATTTCATTTTTAAATGAGTTAGAACTAATTTATTTACACGCTAGTTTTGCTATTGTTTTTACACAATTAAATGATTTTTATTATTGTTATCAAACAATTATAATTCTATTCAATATTAATAATTTGTTTGCACACAGTGAAGTGATTACAAGTATTGCTATTTAACACTAATAATTCCATTCAATATAACTCATTCCTTTGAACATTGTTAAATGGTTTCAAGTATTGCTATGTATCCCTAACAATTCAATTAGACAGTCATTTGTTTGCACACAGTTAAATGGTCAAACAGTTCTATTTGACCCATAGATAGGACCCTATCGGGCACTACCAGTCCGAGCCAAAGTTGACCTGGGAGCAATGGCAATAAAGGGGCACTGTGCATATCCCAAAGCTGCAGGACAGGAACCCCACCGTCAGATTGTTTAGAATCATATGCAGGACATTGGTTGGTGGTGGTGCTGGTCGGGGGTCTAACCCCACTGCAGAGATGCAGTCGGTGTATTCTATAGCCCCAGTCGACTGGATTAAATGAATTTTGGGGAGTGTATTTATTCATGGGTGATGCAGCAAGGAAATGTTAATCTTAAAAATAATTTTAATTTTAAGATAACGTTATCAGGGAATACTTGAAGGTTCAAGTCTTTAAACACACGCTGAAGAGAATTAAGGGACTAAATGACTTTATTCATCGTGAAATGACAGCAACACTTGCGGCAATAAATCTGAGAGTGGTGTAGAACGTTAGGGTGAGGTTTCTAGAGTGTTGCTGTATAGGTCGAACAGTCAGACGATATAATCTTTTAAACGAAATGATGTCAATTACAAAACAAAATGGTAAATATAGTTTAAATATAGTTTAGTAAAATTAAATTTTGAATATGATATATGTAGCTATTTTTGAAATTTATTTACGCTCCAATTCTGAGAGATTATTCTGCTAGTCCCTCAAGTAACTTCAAGATAAGAATTCAGAAGTGAGTATGGTTTGGAACTGGAATAAAAAGATAATATAGATCTTATTCAAAATTTACTTGGATTTCAGTTTTTTGTTTAATGGCACATCAGCCTTCATGGGTTGTTGTTGTGGACCAGTAAAGGGGCCCGAAGAATAATACAACTCGGGTTTGCGTGGAACAAAGTATATTAACGAAGTATAATACAACATATATGCAAAGTGTTTGAAGTCAATCTGACTGCCAAGTGTTCGCCAGGAATAAGTACAGTGCCCGGTATTAATAGTCACGGAAGAGTTCATTAACGACCGCAGGTTGGGTACCATAACAGTTATTTCATTCGAGAAATGACATAGACAGACTCTATGTATAAAGAAAAGAAGTAGGACGAGGACTCGCAAGCATTGAGAATTGTAGTGATACATCAATTGAAGGATTCGATAAATACATTAAAAAGAACAAAGAAAAACTATTTACTGCAGCCAGTAACAGCTTTAGCAACAAAAGGCCCAACAGAAAAACTAGAAATCAAAAATAGGAAGAAAAACAACTGTATGGATATTTCAGAAACTGATTATATACAAG